>CAIGRS010160170.1:0-20506 GCA_903798395.1 Fraxinus floribunda | reverse complement strand
ATATTAGTTATATATTTTTCTTTTCGATTACTTGAATTGATTGTTTGTATCAAATACATTAAAATATTTTTAAACATAAATATGTATTTTCTTGTGATGAACAAAACTTAATAAAATGACTCTTCGAAATCAAATAGATAAAAATGATTAGCAAAATATTAATGAATTTTTTTTTAAAATGTAAATCTTTATTATTTCAAGTCATGTATGAATTTATTCAAAAATCAATAACAAAGTATTCGATTTGTACGGGATTTGATTGTGCTCCCCTAACCTAAAATTTTTGCGTCCACTCCTTTCTTGTCATTTAATAGTTTGGATGACTTACAAGCAACAAGTCTCAAGGTTGGACAGAAATAAGAAATGAAAAAAGCAATTTAATGCGGCAAAACGTGTGAAAACACTATTTTTAGAAAAGTATTGCAATAAAACTTCTTATAAACTATAAAGAATTATAATTTGTAGAAACTAATCGTACAATATTTAATTTTCAAAATAATATTTGATAAGTGCAACTCGTACACTTATTTGAGCAATATTAGTAAACTTTTATATCATCAAAGTATTGATTTCTACTAAATTTGAATTAATTTCCTTTTGTATTGAGTTATGGACCCGTTTACAAGCAACTGGAAAAGAAATGGGGATAAATTGACAATTAGATGGAAGGTTTGGAGCTAATATGCATTTGAACAAATGTTGAAGGACCAAAATCAAAGTAATTTAACGTAGAAGATCAAGATGGCAGAAAGAATAAAGAAAAAGGGCTAAATGGGAAATTATAGAAGATTTTGTAGCCCATTTATATAGCCCGACCCTTAACTTCAATTACAGAAGCTACCTAGTATGCTAGGAAGCAACCTTATTTCCTACTTGGCGTCCATTCAGGCCAATTCGACTTGAAAATTCTGTTTCCTTTCATAATTCAATCTTAGAAAGGAAACTTTCATTTGGATCATGATATGCACGATTTTGAAAGACATTTTGGGACTCTTTAGAAAGATTATAAATAGCAACTTTCAAAACAGAATTAGGCTGGAGAATTGATTGCAAAAAAGGGTAAAGAACGGAAGATTGAATTCAAGAAATCCAAGAATCAAATTCAAGACTTGTGGGTGATGATTTATTTTTATTTCTTTTGCTCTCTACTTCACAACATGTTAGGTCAAGTAATTTTGTGATAGGATCAAGATGAAACTATTATGAAACTTAACTTCTTGAATCTTGTTTTTGACAATAAAGCACATTTTTAGTTTTATGATGAGTTTTCTCTCTACTGAAAAAGGAAGTTCGACCTAAATTACATTTAGATGGGGGTGAATAGGTGTAAATCTGGAATTGAAAATTTATAATTAACCGCAACAAGTCACTAATTAATTATCTCTAGATGGTTATGCAATTAGTTCAATTATTTTATGTTTGAATACCGCAGAGTGTAAATCTGAATACTGCAAATACAAAAATAGTAAAGAAAGCAATAAACAACACACGGTATGATCACAAAGAAACCCCAACCGGATAAAAACTTTGGGCACTTTGCCACTCAAAATTCACTATAAACGATTTATGGCTTACAGTCCGTTAGACAAGACGACGACACGAACTTTTTGACCTCCTGACTGCAATTATCATAGCTCTTCTAGATTTTGTACTCCTGCACCAACTCTCAGCTGCAGTTTCCAAGGCTCTCCTGGATTGCGCCCTCTTGCAACAACTTCCAACTTTGTGAAATCGTCTTTCTCCTGTGGATTAACAAAGAATACCATGTTCTTCACCAATTGGAACTCCAATTACATTCTCTTGATCTTCAGAACTATAACATATATGAAGGAAGCAACAGTTTAGTATTTGGATTGAGGAAGTGATGTTTTCACCGCCAAGAACATATCACAATATGAAGGTTGAAAGATAATTGATGAAGAGAATATGAAAACTATGTGTTTGTTCAATGATCAACTTTGTAAAAACCCTTCAGTGGCATTTTGATATTTATATGTAGGATAAGAAATGAATGAGCCGGATAAAAAGCCTTAAAAAATGAATTAAAAATTCCTCGAATAACATTGACGCTCGAGCGAAGGCAATGAGACAAGTAGTCGACGCAAGTTCTGTTTCAGACATTCGAGCCAAACCTTAACGATAGTCTAACGAAATTTCGGCGTTGTTTTTCCTTCTTTTCCGTTCTTGAACCCTAGACCTAATATAACTTGATTTCAACTAGTTGCACATTACTCCTTGACATTTATAACATATTAATTTTGGTCCTTCTGTTCACAGACTTACCATTTACATCAAATACCTAAAAAGCTCCCCCTTTGATATTCTATGACAAAACTACAAATCAAAGTCAATGCAGTAGTGAAATAAAATTACTAACTTAAAGACGACACAACCAATAATCGTCTTGATCGAATTATGCTTTTTCATTTATCATAAGTCCTCTCATCTGAAGTCGCACCATCATCCCAATAGCGATGAATCCATCTCAGCCCTCGCTGAATATACCTAATAGTACCATGAAGAGTAGTATACTCAGTAGTGTGTTGATCAACGGTAGCTCGTAGCTGTGTACACTCTGCCATCATTCGAGCCTGCTGCTTGATCAGCACAGTATCTGTCCCATAAGTGTAACAGACAGATCAATAGGAATAGAAGGAATATCAGCAGGTGGTGGGACAGATGCAACTACAGGATGAGCAAAAGTAGAAGAAAATGGAATATCAGTGGGTAGAGGAGTAGAAGAAGAAGTAGGAAAATCCGAAAGATCAAAGGATATAAGGTCATCAATAGGATCAACCTCGTCGAGTCAATAGGCCATGCTGGCTCAAAAGAAGCATGTGACATACTCTAAGAAATAGTGGTATGACCAATCGACCAGGAAGTGCGCCTCGAAACCCCTTAGAAAAGCTCACTCCTAGAGCTGTCACTAACCTATAAATCAAACAAGCATAAGGCAGCCCCACCCCCGTCCCCATGACTCGAAAAGCACGTCAAATCTACAGGCAAATAAATGAGGGTAAATCAATAAAACCGTCATGTAACGAGGCATAAAGAAATCAAGCCTTCTCAATAAGCAATGACGAAGTGTGGGAGACAGACCATAAATTCTTGTACACAATAGCAACAGAATCTGCTGGTCCATTAAAAAAACTAAATTGACCCATGTAACGAGCTTTAGGCTGGTTAACCCAAGTCAGTTGACCAAAGACAGCAAGTTATGAAAATAAAAACCCAAAACGAAATAAAATAAAAACACAAATAAATGAGATGCATGCAAGAATGAATGCACTCAATGAAATGCACATGCATGCACTTAGGTATCTAATCAATGAGATACATGGATGCTCTTACTTTTAATAGCATGATCAATCTTAGACCTATCAGGTCATTCTTCTTTAACCCAAACCTTCTTAGAAGTAGAAATGACTCTAGTTAATCGAGTCATCATATCAGTTAAGTGGCTAACATGACTTTTACTTCTAGTCGTGAGCTTACGACACCTAGATCTTGTATGTCCCAGTGTGCCACAATGGTGACAAGTGGGAATGAACCTAGGTTCAAATTTTCTCGGAGGTTGTTGCGGATATATAGGATGATTGACTCTGCGCTATCCAGTAGGTCTCGATCCTAAGATATTTTTGCCCTTTGGTTCAGGAAACAGTATTTCGAGCTTTGTTAGTGGTCAGGACGAACGTGGTCTTGGATGTACCAATAGTGGCATTACCATTTTGAATGTAACCCAGACCATGCCTATTTCAAGTAGGCTTGACCGCTCATGAAGGCTTGGAGTTGAGTATTTGATTTTTCAAGATCACTTGTTAAGGATTTAACTTTGGCTTCAAAGTTCTCATTAACAAGCTTCAACTCACTTATATTCTTGGCAAAGTCCTAAAGGTCACTTGTAAGTTTTTCTTTCTCTCTTTCAAGATCATTTACCTTTTTCAATACAACTTTATTGACCTTTTTTTTAAGACTACTCAAATAGTTCATGATAAGATTCGTGAATATCAGGTCCATCCTTAGATTCTTCTTCGAATTTTTCACTCTATTCGTCATTTTCAATCTTTTCATTTTCGTTATCATATTCAATCGTACCTATCGATGTGAAGACAATAAAATTTTGTTCATCCTCACCCCAGAGGTATCACTCCGAGCACTTGAATCCGACTCATCATCGCTCATGGTCACTGCTAATGCCTTACATCTATTTTTATTCAAACTGTTTTTCAAGTTAGGACATACATTCCCATATTGACCAAAGCTCTAACAATCATGACATGTAATAGATTGAGTTTTCTTATTAGAAATAACTAGAATCATTCTTCTCACATCTATCTTTCTAGAATTTATCAGGGACTTCATTTTTTCCTTCTAGAGGCTTTCTCTTATTCCTCATCACCTACTGAAATTTTTTAACGCAATAAGCTATTTCGTCATCTCTAAGGGGTTCAACATCAGTTGACTCACTCTCTTCTTCCCTAATAGTGTTCATGGCTATGGATTTGACATTTTTAGGTTGAGAAATGACGAGTTCATAGGTTTGAAGAGATCCTACCAGTTCTTCTATCTTAACTTCATCTAAGTCCTCACTTTCTTCGATCGCGCTGACTTTAGGTTTAAACATTTTAGGTAGGGATCTAAGGACTTTTCTAACGATTTTGGACTCGGAGATCTTTTCACCTAGGTTAAAACTCGAATTTACTATGTCATTCAGCTTCGCATAGAATTCATCGAATGATTCATGATCCTTCATTCTAATTTCGACAAACCCAGAGGTTAACATCTGCAGTTTATAATTTTTCCAATTTTGGTTCCCTCGTGTGTGGTTTCTAAAATGTCNTTCATCGAATGATTCATGATCCTTCATTCTAATTTCGACAAACCCAGAGGTTAACATCTGCAGTTTATAATTTTTCCAATTTTGGTTCCCTCGTGTGTGGTTTCTAAAATGTCCCAAACTTCTTTAGCAGTCTCACACATCGAAATTCTTCTAAATTCTTCATAAGACACAGCTATGAACAAGGCATGAAAGCCTTTACTATTCCAGTTACACTCAGTTAAGTCATATTTAGACCATAGTTAAACATCAGTGAGTGTAACTACACTAGCAGTAGTTGTAGGTCAAGACCACCCAGTTTGAATTCTTATCCAATGCTATAAGAAAATCTCTCATTCGAACATTTCAATGAGAATAGCTGCTTCCGTAAAATAATGGAAGCACGTACAATGACTGACTCATTTAGAATACTTTACTAGTCAAGACAAGAACTCAGACTCTGATACCAATTGAAAAAATGAAGTTCAATCCAAACTACACCTAGAAGGGGGTGAATAAGTGTAAATTAACTAGCAATTCTAGATGGTTATGCAATAAGTTTAATTATCTTATATTTGAATACTGCAAAATATAAATTTGAATACCGCAGAATATAAAAATAGTAAAGAAAGCAACAAACAACACACGGTATAATCACGGATAAACCATATCCAGGTAAAAACTTTGGACACTTTACCAGTCAAAATTCACTATAAATGATTTATAACTTATAGCCTGTCAGATAAGACGACGACATGAAATTTATGACCTCCTGACTGCAATTATCACAGCTCTCCTGGATTTTGTTTCTTGTACCAACTCCCAAATGTAGTTTCCAAACCTTTCTTGGATTGCACTCTCCTGCAACAATTCCAAACTTTGTGAAATCGTCTTTCTCTTATGGATTAACAAAGAACACATCGTTCTTCACCAACTGGAACTCCAGTGACCTTCCCTCTATCTTCAGAACTCTGACATATATGAAGGAAGAAGTAGTTTGGTATTTGGATTGAAGAAGTGACGTTTTCACCGCGAAGAAGAGATCACAATATAAAAGTTGAAAGATAATTGATGAAGAGAATATGAAAACTATGTGTTTGCACAATGATCAACCTTGTAAAAACCATTCTGTGGCATTTTGATATTTATATGTAGGTCAAGAGATGAATGGGTCGAATAAAAAGCCTTTAAAAAATGAATTAAAAATTCTTCAGATAACACTGTCGTTCGAGCGGGGGATGAGGGATAGTCAAGCGACAAGTTATCGCTCGAGCGAAGGCAAGGCGATAGGCGGGGGACGCAGTTTGTATTTCTGACGCTCGAGCCAAACTTGGCGACAATTTAACGAAAGTTTTGCACCGTTTTTCCTTCTTTTCCATTCTCGAACCCTGGACCTAGTATAACTTGATTTCAACTAATTGCACATTACTCCTTGAGTTTTACAACATATTAATTTTGATCATTTTGTTCACAGACTTGCCGATTACATCAAATACCTAACATCTACAATTACTTGATCACAAATTGTATGAATTTTATGACTTGTTTTACCTTTGAAAGATTGAAAATAAGTTAGACATAGTCATGATTGTAGTAAAGTCTGATAGGAGATAGAAATATACCACTATACTTTACGTGATCTTTAAGTATTCATAAATTTTTAATATATTTTTATTTGCTTATATCTGTCATAGAAAATATAGTTGGGTCACATGTAAGAATATGTTTATTCTAATGGAGAGAGATTGTTAAACAAATTTAGGAATATTAATATTCATAATTAAATCGTGTTGTTAAATTTATAAGTTTCGAGGTTAAATGATATTAATAAAAGAGGAAACTCTTTTTTGAGTTTTAAAAAATATTATCTAGAATTTTTTAAAATTTTCGAATTTGGAAACAAAAACGCAAGCATCTTAGATGGGATTAAAAAATCTCAATTGTCTATACAATTTCAACATTGTTTTCTAATAGTTATTGGAATTTAAATTTTTCTATATAGCCACTGTATTTTTAAAAAAATTCCTCCAAGGAATTCTATCTTCTTCTATTTGAAAAATAACAATTCTAATAACACAATAAATGGCACTATAAATTTTTCAAACGATCAAAAGTAACAGAAGGGGAACAATATCACGCCTTTGTTTGATTTTAATTTTTTGATAATTGATTTTGTGTAAAAGTAGTTTTTTCGAAAAATATGTAGTTAAAAAGTAAGAAAAAATTATATGTCCACGTGCAAAATTATTTTATTAAAAAATGTGTTGTTTTCACACGCTGATTTCTGGCGATTCTTGGTGATTTCTATAACTCGTTCCTAGTTACAGATAAGTTGAGTTAACTTACCCCGATTTCTATTGATTTTTTTTACTTGCTCCTAAGTTCTTTTATCACCTGTTTTATTCTGGAACTTTAAGTTTCATATTCTGATATTCTTCTCTAAACCCTACGATATACTTTTCTTTAAATATGCACATTGTCCTTTTTTTTTTTTATCCTTATTACTAAGGTAATTGGCTTGCCAGTGTTACCTTTGTTACCTTCGGCCCCTAAACCTCTCAAATTGACAATTATGCTTGAAAAAGTGTATATAATATTTTTTTTCCCGTGAAATCATATTATACAACCTGCTTTACTAGTTTCTACAAATTTTATGATAAGTAGAGGCTATCTATTTTATGTTGCAACTTTTTACTTAGAATTTTGAAAATGTGGTGAATATTTCATGTTAGTTGATCATGCTATTCTCTGTGTGGTGATTTTATCTATTAACATGAGTTCTCCATAAAAGTTCAAGGTTGAATTGTGGAATGGCACTGGAGACTTTAGTCTCTAGCAAAGGAAAATGAGAGCTCTGTTTTAATAAAAGAGATGCGATAATGCCTATGATGGGACTTGGGCAACAAAGGTGATTGCTTAATAAATGCTATCTACCGATGCAATTCTATCACTTGAAGTTTGATTCTTCCTCTAGTCTAGAAGAGAATATTGATAAGTTTATAAAACTGATTCAGGATTTAGCAGCCTACGATGAGAAGATGTCTGATGATCAGCAAGTTGTGGCCCTATTGAATTCCTTAGGAGGTAAATATAGAGACATTAAAATGCTTTATAATATGGAAGATAAGAACTCATTGTGTACATCCTAACTTCAGCTTTCAGAAATAGACCACTTCACTTGAAATCTGATTTCAAAGATGCTAAGAGTGGTGAAGGACTGAGTGTGAAAGAAAATTAAACAATAATAAGAGTAATAATTTTAGTAATTATAACTCCAATAAGAAAGTGAAAGAGCAAAATGATAAGAGCGGGGATAAGAACACGAACAAAGGAAAACCTAAGAATAAGGTCAGGAAATGTTATTAATGTTAAAAGACTGGACATTTCATAAAGGATTATTTCAAGAAATCTTTTGACATAAGAGACAAGTCAAACTCTAATGGGCTAGCAACTATTGCTTGTAACAATGATTTTGAAATGCAACGTGTTGTCCTTGTTACTTCAGCCACAGGAAATTTAAATGAATGGATTATTGATTCCAGCTTCACCTTTTACATGTGTTCCATAAAAAAATGGTTTACTGAATTTATTGACTTAAATGGTGTATAAGTTCAATTAGGAAGTTATATAAGTTGTCAAATAAAATGGATTGGGAGACTTAACCTTTACTAGAGAAAAATCATATTCTTAAATCGACTAAACCAAGATATCCTGAGAGAAATCTGATTTTCTTAGGTGCATTAGATGATGAATATGATACAAGGATTCATCAATGTTTTACTAAAATCAAATTGAATGGTAATGAAGTTATTTCTACTTCCAAATTGAATGGAATTTACACTTTACATGCTAAACAATTGGTTGGAAATAGCTATGTTATTGTAAATCTGTATTCTAATAAGTATTTAATATGGCACAAAAGGCTTGGCCATATAAGTGAACTGAAGAAACTTGGATGTTTTGGAAATGATAACATTAAAAAACTTATGTTAGGTTTTGATAGTTTATGATGTAATTAGCAAGTCTGTGAAAAAAAAATGACTAAATTGGATAAGTTATAAAAGTCAAGGAGTAGGTTGTGATTTTCGTATTTGAGTTGTATAGGTTCTAGGGTTTGAGTTTCAAATGAGGATAAAAAACGGCGCCCCAATTTCGCTAAATTGTTACCAAGACTTTGCTCGAGCGGCACAAACAGAAATATTTTCGCTAGACTATCGCTAGGTCTTTGCTCGAACGACAAGTCATCGCTCGACTGTCGGGGAGCTTTCGCTCGAGCGACAGAGTTCAATGGGAATTTTTTAATCGCGATTTCAAGGCTTTTATCATGCCCATTCAATCCTAACCCTATCATATAAATACCAGAATGCTACATAACGTAAATTCAAAGGTTGAAACATAGAGAGAACTTGAAATCTTCATCTTTTCATCTTCCAATTCATTGAGAAACTGCAACCTTCATTGATTTGATTATAGTTGGCGGAGATAATATTAGTTCCAGTTAATCCAAATACTGAGCTTACTAAGGAACACGAAGTTCTTCAAGAATACATAGGAGATAGATGAATCCACAAAGCTAGGGGTTAGAAAATCTAAGAGGGCTTCGATATTGCAGTAAAGGAGTTGATGCAGGAGCGCGCAATATAGGAGGGTTGTATTAACTTCAGTCAGGAGGTCAGAAAGTTTGTGTCGTCGTCTTGTCTAGTGGACTGTAAATTTATCGTTTATAGTAGATTTTGACTGGCAAAGCACCCTGAGTTTTTACCCAGTTGGGGGTTTCTCCGTGAACATTCCGCATGTCTTTTACTATTTTATTTACTGTTTTCATATTATGCGGTATTCAAACATAAGGTAATTGGGCTGTATGATTAACCATCTAGAGATAATTAATTAGTGTCTTGTTGCTAATTAATTACAATTTTTAATTCCGCATTTACATTTATTCACCCCCTCCAGGTGTAGTTAGGGTCAAACATTGTAAATTTCAACTTAAGTTTTGTGAAGAATGTGCTATTGGAAAACAAAATAAAATGTATTTTAAAACTGGGATTCACAAATCAATATATGTTCATGAAAATATATTTTGAATAAAAATTACTACGAGTGTACGTTTCATAACAAGTAATAAAATGGAATTTAGAGTTCCGGATATAGTTTCTACATGGATTGATTTAGTTCAATTTTTTCTACCTTGACCTTAATTGAATCAAGCAAATATCACATTTATGTTGTAATAAAAATTATGACTAAAATAATTTACTAAAGTGATTGCAAGTGAACTAAAATTCAAAATAATGTTATAAAACAAGTTGTTAAATTCAATGAATGAAAGGCGCACTAGGATCACGAATCCCCATGCAATGACCTCTTTTAATCCCACAAATTGTCAACACGGTTGCAGAATCAATGTTCTTATTCTATCCAATAATTTCTCTCGAGTAATATTGAACCTACTCTCATATACGACCTGCCTATATCCCTATGCCTATATCCCTATAACGAATGCAAATATATAAGAATGCATGAATTTTTGTGAACACTTAAAGATTCTCACAATGCATAGTGGTATACCTCTACCCCCTATCGGACCCAAAGATGATTTATACCTTGTCGAGCCTATTTTCCTTCTCTCGAATGTATGATATACACCACTAGATTCACATAATCATTTGCGCACATAGTGGTGGAGAAAAATAATTGCATATAAATCATTCAAATTCAAACAACGTGTTTAATGTCAAAAATTGTAAAACTATGAATTAAAAGATAACATCATGTGGTTCATCATTCTTCTAGTACATAAATATCTAATCTAGCATGGAGAAAATAATAAAAGACATAAATAATTGAAGAAAGGCCATCACCAGATCAATATTATGCTTGAAACCCCAATTTGTGTTTCTCGTTGTAATTTTTTCCTCAAGATCTCTTTCAATATGTACTCTAGGGTTTTTCTCTTTCAATAATGCCTCTCCATTCGTTTCTGATGGTTTTAAGCTTTTGTATTCGTCCTAATATTCGTTTCCCAAAGTGGTTGAATAGAAAAAGGAAATTAAATTTTTTGAGCTAAAAACAACCATGCGGCTGCATGGTTATGAGCCATGCGACCTAATGGTTCATGGAAATGAGCCACTTGAAGCCCCTGCAAACTCCCATGCGGCTGCATGGTACCATGCGGCCGTATGGTAGAGGGAAGCTCCAATTTCGTCAATTTTGTCCTCGAACATTATTATTATTTTTTCTCATTTTAACCTCTTATTTTCATTCTCCTTCTTCTAACATCCCATGTACCCCTCAAATTAGTACTTCGCTCTTTTAAATTCTCGATTCGTACTTCGTGTCATCTTTCGACTATTTCTATTTTGTCCCTGAATTTCGGTTTCGGTCCTCTCTTGTGTCTTTTCCTTAAATGAAACAATGTAGAATTAAGCCATATTCAAACATTATTATCAACAATTAGTCATGTTTTGTGGCAAAAATAAGTGTTATAAAACCGCACTTATCAAATCCTCCAAACTTAAACCATTGTTTGTCCTCAAACAAGATAATGACTCCATTCTACACAAACATGGCATGATAATATGTCGTGTCTTAGGATTGGTATTCATTAATCAGCATAAGAAACAGTTTTAATAGGATTGGTAATATGCTGTGTCTCAGGATTGATAATATGCCATATCTTAGAATTGGTATTCATTAATTAGCACAAAAAACAATTTTAATAGTACACAATATAACATGAACCTTTAGTTGTTGAATGTAAAACTCAACGTGTGTGTGTGAACTCATGTTAACATATCAAGCTCATGACTGGTTTATTTCCAACCTGCAGTGGTCATGTATTTCATTTCTTAGCTCGAGAGATACATATCCCCTTAAACTTATTCTTTTCACTCAATTTTCCCGAGTGTGTTCTAAAGTTGAACTCATTTATATCTACTCCTTGCCCTCTCTTAGTTTGGATATATGCCACTATCACAAGTTCACACTTTAACAAGTAGAAACTCTCTTATTTTTTATTACTTCAACCGTTAAGACTAAACTAAGCTACCTGTCTCGCATTAAAAGTGTAGTTCTATCAACAGAGTTTCTTAGGGCTTAGTCAATGTATTTTTTTTTGTTAAATATCCTTGTAAAACGACTCCCATGTCAGATGACCATAGAGCACCAAGTTTTAAACCCTTGCAGGCTTATTCACTCGAGTTATACAGACTCGAGAAGATATTTATTTATTTATTTATTCACACAATGACTAGTGCTATGCCCCTTATCTTTTAGACATTCAACCTCTAAAACATCCTTCTAAGTTAAGATTTTCACCTCATCTTCATCTTATTGGTTTACGATAATCCATACAAAAAAATGACATGCACGGAATCCCTACCCATCTCAATGTTCCCTTGCAACGGTCCAACCACCTCCAAACTATACTAAAAATGGATCATAGTTTAGTACAAAAGAGGTTATTCGGGTTTTTTTCACTATGTTCAGCTTTTTCTATTTAATGAACCAATCATCAACTCAACGTGCAAAACACGAGTGTCGTGCAAGGATTATGTCAAGTTTCACATAACATGTATTGGTCAATCAAATTATGCACCATATCCACAGTTCCTAGTACATTCTATTCCAATATCTAGATTATTGCTGGCAAGGCTATCAAACCCACACAAGCACACAACTCCAATCTAATGCTAGAAATTAAACAATTAAAAACTGAAAATAACTAAATGAAAACTGCATAAAACAAAATTCAAATTTTTTTTTTTCACTCAACAAACACACAGAAAGCAGTAAATTAACATAGCTATTTATGTAAGATTGTGCCACCCCCAAACTGAAACATAACATCGTCCTCAATGTTGGAATATGATAGAATTTACACAAGCATAATTAAGGACAGTTATCAATTGAAAGCACATAGAGTAATTGGTACTCCCCTGATCAATATGGAGGTGGTGGTGGAAAAGTGGGACCCGCAATACAGTCTTCAGGTGGTGGAGGTAACCCTGCCAAGATCTGTTGCATCAACTCAAACTGCTGAGATATCTCGACCTGAAGACCCTAAATGACAGTAGTTTACTCTCTAGCTTATATCTCAATGCTACCTAGCCGATCTCATATCTTATTTGCTCGCAACTAAATCCCGTCTACCTGATCGAGATACATGCTTAACCTCTTATTCATCATTTTTATTTTCCTTCGAGCGACGAGGGACTCCCTATGGCAATAGAAGTGAAGTGTTCGAATGTCTGCAAATCATTCTGTATCTTCTGCATTTCAGTGCTCGTAGCCCCAAGGGCCTGCTGAAAACTCTGAATGTCTCGGCTGGAGTCAGTCATGGTAGTAAATATATGTCTCAACAGCTGTATGTCGACATCCTACAGTTGTGGCTGTGCCTGAGGTTACTCGATATATTCATCCTCTTGCCTCGTGTACAGCTTACTGCTACCTTTGCTGCTTCCGTACTAACTTCTCCAACCTCTCTCATGCGCCTCTAATGTGCTGCGCTTGATGAATACGCTTGGTTTCTCGAAGAGTTCTCCTTGTGGGATAGTGATGCCCGAGGTCTTGCAAATGCCACTAATTGAACTTGGAAATATCAAAGAGCTACAGCAGTCACCCCAAACTCCCACTGTAAGGATTTGCTCGTAGATGAAGGTAGGAAGATCAAGCTTATGTCCCCGAACTAAATGATAGAGAAAATCGACCTTAGGATTTTAAAATGTTGTGCGGTGTGAAGCTGGCTCAATGTTGTGGCAGATGAAGAGCCACAAGATAGCAATAGAGGGTATGAGTTATATTTGATGCCACTCACCCATTTGTAGTGGTCATGCATTTTCACGCCCGAGCAACATTTCTGCTACTTCATGCGAATGGAAGTCACCCTGGATTGGAACCACATTGTTCCATGATAATTGGTAATAATTATGAATGACCTCAGGCGAAAACATAATCCATTTATCTCTCACCCATGTCTAGTGCTGATGCTCAGATCCAGGTATGTCAATCTCACTATTAAAGTTGGCGTAGAATGACTAGACCTTCATAAACAGGTATGGTCTCTCTACCAATTTCTTACAGCCACAGTTCTGAACCAAAGTGATTAATTCAAAACCCCAGGAAGCCATCAAGTTTAACCGGTCGCTCGGGGCTGATTACCCAATGAGAGATTACGTCAGAGTGTGTGACACGAGCCTCACTTTTCAGAAATCACCTCACACCCCCTTCAAGCATCTGTGTTCGGGTTGCGCCTGAAGTCGAGCAAACTTTTTCTTTTCCTTTGGACTTGCATTTAGGAGGTATTCTGCAACACAAAAAAAAAATTAAAACATGTAAGTCATATGTGATGTAAAAATTAAAGTAAAGGTGCTTGAAGATAAGAAAAGAAGAGGAGCACCAACTCCTTAAATAAATATCCAAGTGTGCAAGTCATGTGCATTGTCAAATGTGTCATTTACTCGACCCAACCAAGTATAAATGATGTAGCGATGCTATGTGTGACAAAATATATCATGAAGATGGATAACATATGAGACATGTCAAAATCTGGCTCAAAAACCCAATAACATGGCAAAAAAAAAAAAGGAAAATGTGACATTTATACGCATGTTCAACTAAGCAAGTTCGCCTTCGAACATCGTGAAGAAAAGTTGAAAAATTCTCGAACAACCTCTAGGCATATGAAAGCAGGTATAGAAGTCTAACACATATCCAAAAATAAGATCCAACAGATGTCATATGGGTTAGAAAATCGAGGGGTGAAGTGAGGGACGTGAGGGACGTAGTGCCTAGCCATAGTATTTCTATGTGTCTTCCATTGTGCTTTTGGTGTGTGCAAAGGCATTTGGTACAGACATTAAAACAAAATACAATCTAAAATCATGTCGACAAGGTCAAATTCGAAATGAACCCTAATTTTACATAATTTGTCACTCAAGCATATCATCGAACATGTTGGAAGCATTATTTTGGTTTAATTATTCCTCAATTCCACACTCCTATCTCAAGACAAAAAAAAAAATTCAATAAACCTCAATCACAAATAAACCAACATCTACCTAATGCCCATCTCCTCTATTAAGCATTCAAGAAGGCATTAATGAAAAGAAAAGATGTCAAACCTATACCAGGGTATAGATTTTTGCCATTTTTCTGAAAATTTCCAATTTTGACTATCGGTAGCCCATTGCCTCAATTTTCGTGCAAATAAGTTCAAATGAATATGATGAGGTAGTTCAACGTGAAATTTTTTTGAAAACATATTCATCCCGTGAAAGCTCATTTTTTGTCTATTTTCATTAAAACCCCGATTTTCAACCCTTAATGCTACACGGCATTCCAATGCCCCCATTGTGTTTTTTATGTCGCAAGTGTACATATCGTAACAAGTAATATAGTGGACCTTTGAGTCCAGATTATCATTCCCTCGAGGACTACACTTTATACATTAATTAGATTTTTTTTTAACTCTATTTGAAAAAAGCAAGAAAATATTTATGATGATTGTGATTTTTTTTTTTTTCTAACTACTTTTAACTAATTGAAAATATAAAAAGATTGCAAACAATGGATAATTATAGAAACAAATATGTGATGAATATTGTGGCATAACAATTTCATTTAATGATCACATTTATTCTTAATTCAAAATTTATTACCTAATGTAGTGACGATTAAATTCTTCTATTGTATTCAATTTACCACTCCGAATTGTTATTGAGCCTATTTAACTAATTCAATTTCATATCTCTATGCGAATCAATTTTAATTAAACGAAACACTAGTTCTAACAATTCATATTATGACCTCAATAATTAGTATATGTATCTTTACATGTTATACTAATTCACCAGACTTTATTATATGGTCTAAATCTCAAACTTACATCTTGATTTGTAAGAGACTCACATAATCATCAAATTATTGATCAGGTAATTTAATGTATTAAACTCATAATAAAACCAACACATAAGTAAATAAATCATAAAAATCTTAAATAAAAAAAAATAAAGGATCACAAGTCAACTAAATTGTTTTCCCTAATATAAAAATTAGTTATTCATATTGTAAAAAATAAAAACATGAAAAAGTGGAAAGATGTCACCAAAAATGACGAAACGTGAAAATTTTTAGTGTTTGCAATCTTCTTTCTTTCTTCTTCTCTCTATGTGTGTGTAAATGTATATTTAGCCAGCCACCAATTTTGACTCTTCTCTCTCCTCTTTTTCTTTTTCTCTTGTTTGTTTTTGCGGCACTTTCTTCTTCCCTTTTTCTATATCTCGTTTTTTTTTTGTTTCGTTCGTCCCTTTTTTCTACTGCTAGCGCCACAGTTCTCTCTTTTTTATGCGGTTTATCCCCAATATATTATATATTTTTTAATATATATATATATATATATATATATAGGTTTAATTTGGACCATCAACTAAAATTTCTAATGCAAGTCGATTGAGACCCTTTAACTCGGGTCCAGTTAATGTAATATTTCTCTCCAAAGTTTCATCTTTGAATTTTGACACTTTTCCCCACTTTTGCATTCTTTTCTCCAATTATTTATTTAACATAAAGTTTTACTAGCAAAACACAATTTAACATAAATTGGGTAGAATTTAATCTAAAAGACAATAAAATATCATGATTTTGAGCCACAAATAAGTGTATAAACTATACTTATTGTCCCCACTACTTTGTTAAAACACATTTTAAACCATTGTGTGTACATGTATGCTATGAATTTTACTCCAAAATCACTTCTAACTTGAGAGCACATTTGATTCCGAAAAATACAGTTTTGATTCTTTTGGCCTCGAAATACATGCATTTTACACTAAATTAATGAAATACCATTGCAACACCCCCAAACTCATTCACAACACATTTTAAACTAAGTGGACCATGCATAGACTCTAAGTTATCCCTAGGGATGATGAACAGCCTAAAGTACCTAAAATGTACAAGAATATGAAAAATTCTTAATCTAATGTATAAAGCAAAATAAATAAAAGGGAAGAAATGTTGGTCCCAATCAGTACTAGTTTATAGTCTGTAGCTCGACTGTATCGAATTTGGTTCATTTTGGTAGGTTGAGGAGAACAACGTATTTTTCCTTGGAGAATTTACCTCTCCAATAGTGTTTCGGTTTATGTCCATTAACTGTGAAGTTTCCTTTTTGTTCATGGTTGAACTCAATAGCCCCGTGTGGAAGATGTTTTTTAACAGTATATGGACCCACACCCGACCACCTAACCTCAATTTTCCCAAAAAGAGCTCGAGTCTAGAATTATACAACAGAACTTTTAGTGTAACTGTAAACTCTCACCCCTGAATGTGCGTGTCGTGCCATCTCTTAGTACGCTCCTTATATAGTTTTGCATTTTCATATGCTTCCAACTGGAATTCATCCATTTCATTTAGTTGAAGCAACCATTTTTAATCTGTTGCCTTCAAATCAAAGTTTAAGTTCTTGACTGCCTAATATGCTCGGTGCTTATCTTAACTGACAAATGACATGTTTTCCCAAAAACCAACCGGTATGGAGATATGCCTATTGGAGTTTTGAACGCTGTCCTGTATGGCCATAGTGCGTCATCAAGTTTCTTAGACCAATCTTTCCTCGAGTAGTTTACTATTACCTCTAGTATCCTTTTTTAACTCCATGTTAGAGATTTCAACTTGACCGCTTGTTTGAGGATGATATGGAGTTGCTACATGATGCCGGACGTCATATTTAGCCAAAAATGACTTAAAATGTCGATTGCAAAAGTGTTTTTCACCATCACTGATTATAGCTCGAGGAATGCCATAACGGGTGAAAATAAACTTCTTTAAGAATCCAATCATTACTTAGCATCGTTGGTTGGCAATGCTATTGCTTCCACCCATTTGGAGACGTAATCAATAGCAACTAGTATGTATTGATTTGAAAATGACTTTTGAAATGGTCACATGAAGTCTATTCCAAATACATAAAAACGTTTTACATCAAGGATACTGTTAAAAACCATTTCATTCCTTCTCAAAATATTACCCGTGCGTTGACACCGATCACAACTCTTCACAAATTCAAAAGCATCCTAAAATATTGATGGCTAATAAAACTCGAATTGTAGAATTTTTGCTGCTATTCTCGATGCCCTAAAATGCCCCCACATAAGTAGATGAATGACAATGCTAAAAAATGCACGGTATTTCTTCCTCGAGAATACATTGTCAAATAATCTGATCAGCTCCTCAATGATAGAGAATAGGATCTTCCCAAAAGTAGTATTGGAGCTAAAAAAAATCTATTCCACTAATGATTTGAGTTATTTGGTGGAGAAATGGATATGACCAAATAGTTCACAATGTCCGCATACCAGGTGTAACCTCCACGCTAAATATTTGCTCATCTGGAAAATCCTCATTAATTTTCACTGACTCGTCTTGAGTTCTCTGTTTGAGTCGAAATAAGTGATCGGTCACCATGTTTTTACTGCCCTTTTTATCTCTAATTTCCATATCAAATACTTGCAGTAGTAGAACCCAACGAATCAATCTCAGCTTGGCATCCTTTTTTGTCATCAAATATTTCAATGACGCATGGTCAGTATAGACTATGAATTTTGATCCAACAAGATAGGATCAGAATTTATCAAATACATAGACTATGGCTAGGAGCTCTTTCTCGGTAGTAGCATAGTTGAGATGTGCATCATTCAATGTTTTGCTCACGTAGTAAATGACAAGAAACATTTTTTCTACTCACTGCCCTAACATTGCCCATACTGCGTAGTCACTGGCATCATACACTAGTTCAAACGGCTAACTTTAATCCGGTGTTATGATGACAAGCGTCGAATAAGCTTATCTTTTAAAGTATTAAAAGCCACTAAGCACTCTGCAAAGAATTTAAAGGGCACATCCTTGACCAGTAAGTTGCTGAGAGGCTTCGTAATCTGTGCAAGATTTTTGATGAAACGTTGATAAAATTTGGCATGCCCAAGAAAATTGTGAACTCCCTTAACTGTTGTAGGTGGAGGTAGGTTTTTAATAACTTTGATCTTTGCTTTATCAACCTCGATCCCCCTTAGCTGAAATGTGATGTCCCAACACTATGCCCTCCTGTACCATAAAATAACACTTCTCCCAGTTCAATACCAAGTTTGTCTCCTTACATCATTGTAAGACCAAGCCCAAATGCTCTAAACATTCATCAAATGACATACCGAACACAAAGAAATCATTCATGAAAATATTTATGAGTTTTTCCACCATGTTGGATAAGATGGCCATCATACACCGCTGAAAGGTGATGGGTGCATTGCACAGGCGGAACATAATCCTAAAGTAGGCAAAGGTTCCATAAGGACAAGTGAATGTAGTCTTCTCTTTGTCTTCTAGTGTCTTTTGGGATCTGATGATATCCTGAATAACCGTCGAGGAAGCAGTAATGTGAATATCTCGCCAACCTTACCAACACTTGATCAATGAAAAGGAGTGAAAAATGATAATTCTGAGTAGCATTATTTAGTTTGCGATTATCAATGTAATTTCTCCACCCTGTAACCGTCCTGGTGGGTATCAACTTATTATGTCCATTCTCAACCACTGTGATGCCCCATTTCTTTGGTACGACTTGAACTGGGTTGTCCTATGTGTTGTTTGAGATATGATAAATTATTCATGCATCCAAGAGTTTAACCACCTCGACTCTTACAACTTCTTTCATGTTTGGGTTAAGTCTTCACTGCCCATCGCTACTCGATTTGAAGTTTTCTTCCATAAGAATCTTATGCATTTAAAGTGAAGGGCTTGTCCCTTTTATGTTGGCAATAGACCACCCAATTGCTATTTGATTTTCTCTCAGCACCATAAATAATTTCTCTTCCTCCATCTTGCTTGTAGAGTTTTAAATTATGATCGGAAGTAAAGATGATTCCTTTGAGTAGGTATAATGAATGTGAGGGTGGTAGTTGTTTAAGCTCTAACTTCGGTAGTTGCTGAATTGATGGAAGTAGTTTTGGTAGACTAGTTCCTAGCTATTCAAAATTTCTCTTTCACACATATGGTGGATTCATTTCGAAAAATCTTATACAAACCTCGATCTCTATAGAATCAGTGTAATGGACTAGGACTGTATGATACAGGCTTCATAAGTGTCAGACGAATGTTGTAATTGAAAGGTGTCACGAACCTCACTATCAACCACGTTGATCTGAAACTAGCTGTCGACTCTTTATGATATTTCATAGCCTTGAAAACATTGAAAGAAGCTTGTTCCTTCCCTAATCTCTGAATTAGCCGACCTTGTTGTACATCTATCAGAACCCTCCCAGTAGCCAAAAAAGATCAACCCAATATGAGTGGCACATCCTTGTCCTTTTCCATGTCCAGAATAAGAAAATTTGCTGGAGATATTAGCTTATCAACCTTTACCAAAACATCTTCGACGATTTCGCATGGATGAGTAAATGATCTATCAGCTAGATGCAGCGTCACCGTGGTTAGTTTAGCTTCCCCTAATCCAAATTTCTTGAAAATAGAGAGTGGTATTAGTTTAATACTAGCACCCAAATCACCAAAAACTTTTATCAAAATATTAATTTCCAATAGTGTAGGGTACAATAAAACACTCTGGATTTTTTAGTTTTGGGGTAAGCTTTTTCTGAATTCTCGGACTGCATTCCTCTGTCAACATTACCGTTTCATGAT
>CAIGRS010160155.1:0-11803 GCA_903798395.1 Fraxinus floribunda | reverse complement strand
AAAAATTTCGGGGGTGCTGCCCCCGAACCCCCGTAGTCCCCTACCCCTTCAACTTTGGACCCCTCTACTTCGACGGGCTGGCTTTGCCCCTAATCTTGCCCCCACTCAAAATTATCTCTAGGTCCACCCCTTAACACCTGCATATGTCTCGGGTAATTGAACTCCCAAAGATGATACTGTTGGAAATTAAAACTTGATTCATGAACGTTGGAAATTAAATTTGATTTATGAATTAGTTTATTTAATATTTATGTATTTATTTTATTCATGNTAGCCCCCTACCCCTTCAACTTTGGACCCCTCTACTTCGACGGGCTGGCTTTGCCCCTAATCTTGCCCCCACTCAAAATTATCTCTAGGTCCACCCCTGAACACCTGCATATGTCTCGGGTAATTGAACTCCCAAAGATGATACTGTTGGAAATTAAAACTTGATTCATGAACGTTGGAAATTAAATTTGATTTATGAATTAGTTTATTTAATATTTATGTATTTATTTTATTCATGTATCCACATGGTCTTTGTATCCTACTATTCATACTACATAGGAGAAATCATTAATTAGTCTCTTGAATTTATACAATGTATTTGGGACTCCTTGTACCTATAAAAGGCCTTGTGCTTGAGACATTTGATATAGCCAACCCACAGAATACGGATATCTTTCAAGAAATTCATATGTTTTCTCCGTAGCCTTTCTTCCCAGAATTGTTCATTTCCAACAGATATGTGATATGCCCTTATTGACCCTCTCATGACCATATAATTGACCATATAAATCCAATGCAGCAGCCATGCCTTCGCTTTTTTTTTTTTCCTGTCCCGTTAAAAAAATAATGAGATCATCAGCATTAATAGATATGAAGGAGCTGTCACCCCGTAGATATGGCCATAGATTCCAGAACACCTGAGGGAAAAGATAACTGAGGTACCAGCTAAGAAATCCTATGCTATGCAAAACAACAACGTGGAGAGTAAATCACATGGATTATCACCCCTGAAACCAAATTGATTTGCAGCATTTGCAGGCAGTATTCGGGAGGCTACAATTGAAATTCTATTTGCTAAAATTTTATCATAATTTTAAACAAGAGGCTCGTGAGAACAATTGGCCTAAATTGATCAGGTGATTTAATTTCTACAGCCTTTGGGTAATAAATCTGGAATGTAACCCCATAGGTAAATTTCCTGACTCAGAAATACTAGACCACGTGAATCACATCATTCCCAATAATACTCCAGCACTTTTGATAAAAAAAGACATGAAAATCTATCTGGTCCTGGTGGCTGGAGGATCAAGATAAAAACTGTCCTTTACCTCTCATCCAATAGACACGCAGTTAATACCAAGTTCTCTGACGAGACAATAGAGGGCACTATGGCCTCAATCCTCGAGAAGTCTGGATGTACTGATCTTCTGTAAATAATGTGCTAAGATAATCCACCAGCCCATTCCTATAATTTCATCCCCATCTCCCATAATAGCATCCCCTATTTTTATGGATATAATGATTGCTGTGATTTCCTTTTCTCTAATCAATGGAGGAACGCCATGTTTCGAACACCATTCTTCAGCCATTCATCCATTGTACTCTATTTTTATCCCTCATCATCATTTCTTTCCGGTTACAGGCTGGGTTCCTCTAAAATTGTTAGATACGGAACGAGGTTACTCGACACAATATAAAGTAACAAAAAAATTAACACACAGACAAGAATTTAATTTGGCAGGGGAATTGAAGATTTTATTTAACAACTATAATGGAGAGAAAATACAATAATTGTGTTCATACACAATGATTCTAACTTCTAGAAATACAAAACTTATAAAGAAGAGTCTACTATTTATGTGGGTGCATGTCAAACTCTAGAAATAGCCCTAAAGATGGAAACTAGGTCAAAAATGCTTGTAAAGACAAAACAAGGAAAGTCCTGGAATGCTGCAGCGCTCGAGCACCAAGCTGGCGCTAAGCGAGCACCAGTGGCGCCGCTCGAGCACAAAGCGGGCGTTATGTGAGCGGCAGCTCCCTGTTAAAAAGCCCTCCCCGCTGCTCGAGTGTTGGGTGGGCGGTAGGCAGGCGCCGTCAACTCTGTTTTTCCTCCTTAGACAATATTTTGATATTTTCAAGCCCAATACTCCATACCACACAAACCCTAGTCTGGATTTGGATCACAAAACCCAACAAAAATAATTCATGATAATTCCATCTAATGCAATCTGGTTCTGTACCTCCCTTGTACTTGTAACCTGCTCAATCCCGAAATTGACGTAACTAAATAATTCTCCATTCCAACATCCAAATTTGCCTCTCACAACCTCAAGCAGGGACCCAAACACGGCATGCCAAAGCCTTCCGAACGAAGCCCATAAAGGAATCATGTGTTTGGCACATAGGATGAGAACTTAAAGGTAGCCCATAAAGGCCTTGGACCACTGTATACAGTTTTCAAGAAAGTGGGGAGAAGGGGGTTATGATTTGATTCATGCCTTGGCATTGCAACACAATTTATAACCAATAATGTAGAAAGAAAATCATCTGAGACCAAAGCTCTATCCAACTGACAATTCACATGGCTCCTGATCCTTCCATTCGACCAGGTGTAAAAGGATCCAGTGTTCAGCTTCCTTAATAGGCATCAATAGAATCTCTAAGCTCCTCAACTGATACATCACTAGGATGGGTTCATGTTTCCTCATGGGCTCCTAGAACAGCATTGGGATCTTGCACAACACAACTGGAAAATATGGAGTCATTAGTTGACTGACCGAATTCCAGAGGCTTCTTCTTCGAGACCTGTATCTGACATTAGCATAGACTGAGAAAATATGCCGATTGATGCCATGCATAATAAAATTGTTGAGAACCGGTCTAAATAATAAAGACGAGAATAATACGAGTAATATGAAAATAATGGATCACAAAGAAAATAAGATTTACATGGAAATCCAAATCCGAAAAAGTTACGGACAAATTCACTATAATCAATAGTAAGGAGTTACAAAGGATCTCTTTAGACCAATAATTAATTGGACAATTGGGCAATTCCAATATGTGTTGTACACCATACATTTATAACCAAAGAGTTCCTAACATACTAGGAGAATTAATACGTGAAGTGTTTAATATAAGGCGAATCCTAATACAATGGATAAAACCAGTAATGGAGAATTTGGGAAGAAATCGGAGTCAAATTCATCTTGAACTCCTTCAAGACATCTTCAAGTCTACTACAAACTTCCAATACTCCACCAACAATATTTCCAATCAATTACTCAACAAGAATTCGAGTCACAACCCAATTCTAACAAAAATCAATGGTGCTGTGTTTCTCATGAAATAAATGCGCTGTAATAGAAGTTACCATGTCTGAGGCAAAGACCTAGATAGAAAGTGACAAGTCCTTTTTATTGTTAATAGTAACATGTTTTAATCGAATTGAGCTCCAGAAATTGCTGGATACTGATTTCTAAACAACTTTTTGCCTTAGACAAACATAATAAATCAACCTTATTTGAAGTGCACAAATTAAAGAGTCCGTAGGACTCCGGTGACCCAATGCCTCGACAATTCCAATACAGAATTTGCATAGATATTTTTTGCAGAAGCTCGAGTAATGAGCTTCTGTTGCCTTTTCTTTCTAGAAACCTCCATCCCCTCTGAACTTTGTGCAGTGGCCGTGGGAAAGTTACCTGCAATAATGAGGTTCAACCCAAACTACACCAAGAGGGGGTGAAAAGGTGTAAATGTGGAATTAAAAATTGTAATTAACCAGCAACAGGTCACTAATTAATTATCTCTAGATGATTAAGCATATTGTCCAATTACCCTATGTTTGAATACCGCAAAATATAAAAATAATAAATAAAATAGTAAATAAAATGTGGAATGTTCATGGAGAAATTCCAACTGGGTAAAAACTCAGGACGCTTTGCCAGTCAAAATCTACTATAAACTATCGAACTAACAGTCCGCCAGATAAGACGACAACACGAACTTTTTGACCTCCTGGATTGCGTGCCTTGCAACAACTCCTGACTGAGATTTTGACAGCCCTCCTGGAGTGTGTGCCCCTGTACTAACTACTGACTGCAATATGATAGCGCTCATGGATTCTCTAACCCTTGGCTTTAGTGGATTTGTCATCTCCTATGGATTATTGAAGAACTTCGTGTTCCTCAGTAAGCTTGGTAATTGGATTAACTGGAACTGATGTTTTCTCCGCAAAGTATAATCAAATCAATGAAGGTTGAAGTCTCTCAATAAATTGGAAGATGAAAAGATGAAGCTCTCAAGTTCTTTCTATGTTCCAACCTTCGAATATCCATTTTGTGGCATTCTGGTATTTATATGATAGGGCTAGGGTTGAATGAGCCGGATAAAAAGTCTTGAAATTGCAATTAAAAAATTTTCGGCTAACCCTGTCGGTCGAGCGAAAGCTCAGCGACAATGTATCGCTCAAGAGAATGCCAGACAACAGGCGGGCGACACAGTTTCAATTTTTGATGCTCGAGCCAAGTCTTGGGGACAATCTAGCGATATTTCAACGTCGTTTTTCCTTCTTTTCCATTCTCGAACCCTAGATCTACGATAACTCAATTTCTACTATTTGAAACTAGCTCCTTGTCTTTTACAACATATTAATTTTAGTCCATTTTGTTCACAAACTCGCCAATTACATTAAATACCTAACAAGCTCCCCATTTGAAATTTTGTGACAAAACTACAATCTAAAGTTAAGATAGTAGTAAAAAGAATTATAGACTCAATGATTGATACAACCAATAACTGTCTTGATTGAATTTTGTTTTTCCTTTATCAAAAACTGTTTCCTGAAATAGACAACTCATATGCCCAGTGTAAAATGTATGTGAAACAGTACTGAGTGTAAGTAGTTAGTCAGGCATGCATCTTTTCAGTTTCATACCATAAGTTAAATTAAGACGTAATATCAATGTAACACAACATACCAAAACGAAACATTGATACTACTAAACATCAAAACATAATCTAGCAAAACTCAAATTATCAAATTATCATATAATGCCTTTGAGTCAAAATTCTTAAGATACATCATGTCAAGTCAAAAATATATCTACTCCATCATCATCTTAATCTAGCAATACTGAAATTATCATATAATGCCTTTGAGTCAAAATTCTTACGATACGTCATGTCAATTCAAAAATATATCTACTCCATCATCATCAAAAATATCTATATATACTTCCCATTTTTGTCACAAAATGATAAGTGACCAAGAAATAATATATAATAACCCTAAAATACAGGTGTTAGCATGCATAAGTATGAACAAAGAATAGTAACCTTTCCCACACACGTGACTCAAGGTAACCATGGAGTAAATTATATAAGTGACCTATATGTGTAAAGTGTTACTAATCATCTGACAGTAGGACTCTAAACCTTAATTTTGTGAGAAATTACTTGTGAAACATCACTACCAATAAGGATATACCTCTACTTATGAAAGTCAAACCAAGTAAAGAACATTAGAACGTAGACATTAAGACTCATTTTGTATGGATAATTTATTTTCTCCCCCTGACTTTTGGCATATTTTATTTTCACAACTTTCAATATTTTAAACTCATAATTATTTTTCACATCTTAAGTGCAGGCTCTTCTTCATTAAGTGATTAAAATGAGTCATATAGCGAGCTTTATGTCGATTAACCTAAGTCAGTTGACAATAGGCACTAGGTTATGAGAAACCTCGCAGGCTTAATTGCTCGAGTCAAATAGACTTCGAAGAAGAACATAATATATTGAGCTCTTTTTTTATATTTACCGGGGATAAACTTGAGCTAAGGTATCATAAATAAGATCAATCCATGTTCAAAGTCACCATACAACATGTGACTGCCATCCCAAATCTCACGCATACGGTAGAGTCCCACTAACAATATCATAGTGTGTGTAGTACAGATAGTATATGAAGAGACTTATCAAAGTACTACATAAATAACTTAAGCCAGCAATAGAAATTATGCTACAACTCATTGATTAAACCCATGCTTGATCACAACCAACAAAATCAAGTACATTGTATATTATGCTGTAAAAACAATGTCCCGCATTTTTATTTTTTCAAATTTCAATTTTTTTTGTTTTTAATTTAAAGCATGAATGCACTAAACACACAAAAAAAAAAAAATGTCAAACACACAAAAAATATGCACGAGTTGTCTACATAAAAAACAAATATGATGTATGCATAAATCAACGTCACATAATGATAAAATACGAGCATGTACCAAAAATACCTAATTAGTTAGGTATGTGAATGTTCTTGCCTTTAAGAGCACCGTGATCTATTTCAGATATTTTCAGATCACTGTTCTTCACCCAAACTTACCTAGTGGTAGGAATATTTCTAGTCATTTGAGTCATTAACTTGGCCAATTTACTTACCTGATTAGTAAAGAAGTCAATCTAACCAACATAATCTCGATTCTTATTTTTATTTAAGTTTAAGTTTCTATTTCTGTTCAGGAAATGACGATACCTAGGCCTTATGTATCCTAACTCACCAGAGTGAAAACATGTAGGGATAAACCTAGGACTAACGGTATGTGATTGCTGATATCATCCCTAGGTTGGTGGGTCCTACGTTGTCTAGTAGGCTTCCGTCCTATATATCCCTTATTATTAGGTTCAAGGTTAGGTACATATTTAAGTTGGTCAGTACTAGGGACAAATGTGGTCTTGGACGTACTAACAATATTATGATCATTTTTATTGTATTCCAGACCTCCCTTATTACAACAAGCTTGCCCATTTCCAGAATG
Source organism: Fraxinus floribunda (assembly GCA_903798395.1). Lineage (NCBI taxonomy): Eukaryota > Viridiplantae > Streptophyta > Magnoliopsida > Lamiales > Oleaceae > Fraxinus > Fraxinus floribunda. Next base: position 4,991 of record CAIGRS010160155.1, on the reverse strand, counting down.
TTACCCAGCTTCTTTGAACCACCAGAAAATGCAAGAAGTTGAGACTTGGAGTACTCTAGATCGCTCATAAGATTTTTAACTTGGATTTCTAAGGTTTCCTTTTCAACTGTCAGCTCATTAGCTCTCCTAGAAGTCTTCTCAACCTCACTAGTAAGATTCCTAACCTGAGTATCTAAGACCCATTCATGGATTTCAACTCACTCAATGTTGAGGTAGATTCCTTGATGTACGCTAAGAGTTTCTCATTTTCTAACTCAAGTTCCATGACTCTCATGCTTAAAGCTTTATTTTTAGTTAGAATCTCAAGACTCTCCTTATACATCTTATCATAAGCCTCATGAATATCTTCATCACTATTAGAATCCTCACCACCACTTACGTTCTCAGCCTTCTCACTCCCCTTATCAGATTCATTCCTAACTTTAGCAGTAAATGTAATATATTTTCCACTTTCATCACAAGTGGATTTCTCACTCTGATTGTTTAAGTTAGACTTGTCATCAGTGAGAGTAGCATTCATAGCCTTATTTGGATTTTTCCTACTTTTAGGGCACTCACTTCTAAAGTGGCCAAAACCTCTAAAATTACGACACCTAACAGTTTTAGAACTCTTCCTAGATCCACTAGAACCATTTATATGCTTTTCTTGAGTTTTTTTATTATTCTTGAAATTTTTTTTGCAAGGTAAACTAACTCCTCTTCATTAGGGAAATTTGAATTCGAGGACTCTCTATGACTATTACTCACAGTATTTAAGGCCAATGACTTATCGTTTGTAGGTATAACTAATGTAAGTTTGTAAGTCTAGAGAGATCCAACCAACTCTTCAATCTTAATGTAATCTAAGTCCTTACTCTAATCTATAGCCTTGACTTTAGGTCTAAACATTTCTAGTAGGGATCTAAGAATTTTCCTGAATATCTTAGGCTCGCGGATTCACCTAGGTTGAAGTTAGAATTTACTATGTCATTTAAGCTCGTATAAAAATCATAAAAATCTTTATCTTCCTTCATCTGAATTTCTTCAAACCTAGTGGTTAACATCTGCAATTTAGAGTTCTTAACCACCCGAGTTCCCTCATGTGTGGTATGTAGAATATCCCAAACCTACTGACATAAATATGGCATGTAAAGCTTTACTGTTCCAGTTACATTCATCTAAGTTCGCTTTAGTCCAATTAGCAACATGGGTGGGAATTATTTCATTATTAACTATAGAACTAGGTGCAACCCAACAATTCACAACACTAAGCCAAATACGCTCATCCATGGATATGAAAAATGATCTCATCCTAAACTTGCAGTAGACATAATTATTGCCATCAAAATATGGCAGGATAGATAATGAATTACTCATCTAGATAATATGAGTCAAGGAACAAATTTGGGCTCTGATACCAATTGAAAGTTACGGATTACCAAATTAACGGCTACTAAGTTACCGAATGATTATTAATTATCCGTTTTTAGTTTTGACCCTACATGTGGAATTAATCAATCAAAAGCAACAAGTCACTTTTAATTATTTTTATATGGTTAATCAAACAAGTCAATTTTCCTATGTTTGAATACCGTAGTAATAAAGAAAGCAATAAATAACGAACACAAAAATGATGACGGAGAAACCCCAATTGGGTAAAAACTCTGGGACCAAGTCGTTACCTTTACTACAAACAATATGGAGTGAGTTACAATTAGATGTTATCTAGCCAACTCCACTAGACTTCTCGATTTATTTCCAGCTAACTCTAAGGTTTGCTCCAAGACCTGCTCTAAGATTTGCTCCAAGATTTTCTGTAATTGTCTATTCCCAGTGGAATTCCAAGAACCTGCTCCAAGGCCTTGTGCTCTTCCTACTCTTGTAGTCCAACCTCTCTCAACCTCCAGCAACATTTGAAGTTCAACTGAGAAAGTACCCATGACCAATAGGAAGTAGGTGGTGTTTTGGTTTAATGGGTTTGATGTTTTTCCCAAACAATTGGTTATATGATCTCAAGAAGAAAGGATGAATCACAATGAAAGAATATGTTCTTGGATTTTTAGAGAATAAGATGAGGCGATGAAAATAATGAAAACAACCTTAGAAATTCGTCCAATGGCTTAGATATTTATAGAAGAGGGTAATTGGGTTGAATGGACAAAAAAATCATTTTAAAAATGCAAATTAGGGTTTTTTGTATAAACCTATTGTTCGAGCTAGACCTCAGCGAAGGCCTCTCACTGGAGCGAGAACCGGGTGACAGACGAGTGATGGGAATTCTGTTTTTGTCACTTAAGTAGTGTCTAGGCGATAGGCTAGCGAAAATGCGGTGCCGTGATCCTCCTCTTTTCATGCTCGAACCCTAGAACTCATAACCTAATTTATACAAATTGAACCATAGGTCATTGACTTTTACAATACGTTACAAATTAATCCTTTTGTCCACAGAATTGCCAACACTAAAAACCTAACAAGTTTGGTTGTTTATTGGTAATTATTTGATATATATACGATGATTTTGAAAAAATCATCTCATTACCTGTGTGTGTGTGTGTGTGTGTGTGTGTGTGTGTGTGTATATATTATTGATATGCACTACTACGCAAACAAAAAAAAAAAAAAAAATCTATAAGTAATTTTTTTTTAACTCGTACCAATGTCCAAATCGATTAATCAAACCAAACCAAACCAACCCAAATCAATTTGGTTTGGTTCGGTTTCAACAACTAGATTAGGCTGGTTGGAATCGATTTGGGTTTCGGGTTGGATTCAAAACTAACCTAACCCGAATTATGCCCAAGCTTAGTTTTAAATGATAGTGACAAATGACCATGTTTAAGGTGAGTTTGATATTGCTTTTCAAAAGTCAAAAAGAGATTTTGACTATCAAAATAATTTTTATAAAATTAATTAAATTAGTCCAAAAGCAATTTTTTGATCTCAAAAACTTTTTAGATTTTTCGAAAGTCATACAAAGCGGTTGTTTCTTTTAAAAATACTTTCGAAATAGGAAATCCTTTAGAAAATTAGTTCTCAAACAAAATTTAAGGTGACTTCCTTCAAAAATTCTACGACACGAAGTAAAAAAATAAAAGCAAAAGTAATGTCAAATGAGCCCTAAATGTTGTGTCCTCAAAGTTCACAATTGCTTAAATTTTTGATTAGAAATTATTCAACTATCGTCAAATTACGAAATGCGTGGATAGAATTTGAGTTTGATTAGTTTATAAATCTTTATAAACTTAGATAAATATGCACACCACTATTTCCATTAAAATGAGGTTTTAAGGAAAAATGTATTTTGAAATAATGATTCTTTGGATAATTGTGTAATTAAAAAAAAGGAAATTTTTTATCTTTACGTGTAACATTATTTTATGGGAAAATGTATAGTTGAAAATAAGTTTTAGAAAAATGGAGCCTCTTATGATATATTTATAAATATTCAATTCAACTAATCAACATAGAGACTCAACTCTTATTACCATTTATGCATCATTCAGGCTTTTTATGTATTTATAATTTAAATAGTTTATAAACACTTCCAAACATACTCCAATCTGATTTGTTTCTACAGATTACGAGAGGGAAAATTGGGATCAAATTAACATAATATGCAAACAACTCATATCAATAAGACAATCACAATAAACCCAGGGCGGAGCGGAGGGCAAGCCTAACAATTTTCTAAGAGGATATTTTTTAATGAAAATTCTATTTTTTAGTGGATTTTTTTTCAATGTATCAATTTAGTATAATTTTTTTGTCCCCCCCGACTCCGCCAATGAATAAATCGGAATATAAAAAATAAAAAACTTTGGATATTAAAGGCAAGAAAAAATTAACAATTTTTATAAGCCAAGCAACTTTCATAATATTATTGTTGGTATGTATGTAAATTTGAGAACTATATCCTGAATAATTAAACAAAGTAAAATACTTACTTGGAATGACAAAACAAAAATCCAGAAGTGAAGAATAAACAATTAAGTTGTAAATCGAGGCTAGTGTTTAACACTATCTCCTTAAGACAAATTTGCCCCTCAAGGTGCTCACAATGTCTTACCAATTATCTCTCCAGATACACGGTTTCCTCCTTGCTGTATAAGCACTTCAAACGACAAGGAAAAATGAACTTGAAATAATTTCTTACTCTCTACTTTAAATGATTTTTAATGCAAGAAAAACTTTAATTTTGCAATGATTTGGAGTAATATAATCAATGCATATGATAATGAATGAATCTTGACCACCAAAGGAGTCCAATTTATAGAGGTGGAATGATTGTGGTCGGAGAGACTCCAAAAATCAGCATGTTTCACGAACAATCACAGTTGTTTAGATTGCTTGCTGTCCTCCCAGACCACCATTCGAGCAGTTTTTAAGTAAGTTGATTGCTTGGTGCACACGAGGAGTCCGTTCGAGTGGTAGATTGAAATTAAGTTTTTTTTCGTGTTCCGACCTCACTTTAGACTTCAGTTTTTCATTCATCAAGAATTGATTTTGTGAATCCAAATATACCATGCTCGTCTACTTGAGTAATAGAACAAGTTAGTCTATTCATAGGTACGAGTTGACTATCGGAATACATCCAAATATTTGGTTGAAGTTGATAACAAATCAATGTTTTATAAACCAATTTCCAACAATCCCTCACTTGATTGAAAATTACCAGAAATGCAAATAAAAATTTAGACACTAATAGATAGTACAAGCAAAAAGATATTGCATCAAGAGAGGTAATTTCTGGCTCTAAACCCACTTTAGTAAAATACTATCCGATTTACTTGGCAAATTAGTCAACATGATGTCTCAAACTATTCAACTATTGTCGTAAATCAAGACAACATTACTCATACAATATCTTCCCTAACAATTTCAATTCTTGAGGTTGTTTTCATTTTGGCTCAAACTACTCTTAGGTTTCATAAGTGTTTTTAGAGAATTTCAACCTCAAAATTTTCATAGAAACAACCCTACTTTATACTTACATATGTGACCTCCTATTAAGA
>CAIGRS010160136.1:0-18275 GCA_903798395.1 Fraxinus floribunda | reverse complement strand
TCTATATGATTGTAACAATTTTTTATATACTGAAAAGCTTTGACGGTCCGTTTAATTTGTGCATTATATTATTTATTTTTCTTGTTTGCTAATATTCTTCTAAACAACAAAAGATCCTGCGGGTAATAGAAATAAAGGGAATTGGTGTAAATTTCCCAACAATATCCACCATTAACCTAGAGAAATTATCCACAGATAAGATATAAAACTTACAGCCACTTACAAATGGGACATGTGATGTCCAAACATCTTAATGTTAAATTTAAGAATATCTGCAGGTACAGGAAAATTCAGAAGTTTTTGCACATGAAGGCTGCTGTCTTCTTGTGCAAAAACCTGTGAATTTTCCTGTACTTATAGCATCTCTCTAAATTTAAAGGAACTAAGGACTCACAACCAGAATCTTGAAAAGGGATTTGTTTTCAGAGGACAAGAAGAACAAAAACTGGATTTCTTTGTAGAATCAGAAATAGGAAGCTAATGCAATCGAACTAAATTTTGCATAATGGGAAAAGCTGGATGTCCAAGATGTGAATGCCATTGATCCATCGATGTCTTGAGTCCAACAATAGCAGTTAAGCATTGTAATTTATTTGGAAACTTCTTGTGGAGTGCTAGAGGATATACCCCGTTCTCAGCCAGCCCATGAAGGAGGGTCCTTCCAGTTTGGTTCTTCTTAACAAAAAAATCACGATCTGTTGGTAAANTCCAAGATGTGAATGCCATTGATCCATCGTTGTCTTGAGTCCAACAATAGCAGTTAAGCATTGTAATTTATTTGGAAACTTCTTGTGGAGTGCTAGAGGATATACCCCGTTCTCAGCCAGCCCATGAAGGAGGGTCCTTCCAGTTTGGTTCTTCTTAACAAAAAAATCATGATCTGTTGGTAAAAAATAACAAGCATTGTCTTTGCAAAATTTATTAATAGAGACAAGATTGGAAGAGACTGAAGGGCAATGAAGGATATCGTTCAATTGAAATGATGAATTATTAATGGAAGTGGAAGTAGAACCTGTACTCTCTATACTCAAACTTGGGCCATTACCAACTGTTACAGCATCTGTTCCATTGTAGGGCTGATGGTTTGCTAAGTTCTCCGCATCTCAGGTTATATGAGCATTGGTTGCGCTGTCAGCATACCAAACATCATTCTCATAAACAGCATTGCACTCAGCAACCATTGCAGGAAGCTCCATCTGAAGGTGTCTCCCCTAGTAAGAGTAGTCAAAGCAATGCCAGCAATCAGGTTCCCTTGACTCGCCATTTCCCAAATTTGACAGGCCTCTTTATTTGCATCAGGCTGCATAGTAACAAGATTTCTTGGTGGTGCATTCCTGGATGAGGGAGCTGCAAATGTCATTGGAAACTGAGGTATATTCTGATTGGAAGGGACTGCAATATCTAATCGAGCTAAAGGTGGCAAGGACTTTGGTTTTCTTAGTTTAGGACTTTTGCCTTTAGCAGCTACCACGGAAAAGTGTAAATCGTGTGCAGCATATAAGGCATTTTACATAGGTAGGATTCAGAGCATCATTAGCTACGGTTTTGGTGGGTGCTGAAATGGAACCATCAGCAAAGCCCATATAATTATGACTATGGAGTATGAGGAGTAGTCGAGCCATTGGTAGATTTGCTGAATAAGGGAAGGTTAGAAAAAGGTGCTGAAGCGCGTGTTTTTGGCTCTGATACCATGACAGATTTTTAAAATGAGAGAAACAATTGGCTTGGCAAGACACCAAAGCCTTTGCATTGATATGAGCATTTATACAAGCAAAGTATAACAGAAAATGAGATTTACATGGAAAATCTACTAAACATCTAAAAGTAAGTTAAAATGTTATAAACTGTGAGCCAAGATTATCGGAACTGCCAACAGAATCTTTGGCTAGAAATTCAGCACAGATATTTTCCCCAGAACTAGTGAAAGGAGTCTCTAACAAATATCACAGACATTACATTATTCATGTTCATTGAGAGCTCTTTCAATTCCCTGAAAAAAAAAAGAAAAGGTCTCACTCACCATATGATTGATTCCTTAATCTATGCTTCAATTTGTTTACGATTATTTTAATTTCTTTTATCTATTCTACTACAAGAATACGCCTATCTTAACATCATTATTTTTCATATAATTCATTTTATAAACAGTTTGTTCATTTTAACAACCCACCAATCATACTAAGTGAACAAAATTGTGCTTTTATTTGGCACCCGACATGCCTTCTATTCCATACATCATCAAATGCTACAAGCCTACAATTGGCTGGCTAATATGTTACATAGACAATCTTCAAAATTTACATAGTTTTACATGTATTACTTCATAGGTGACCATTTTCACAGCTAATGCGGGTTCTATGGCCTGTCCCCGATCCCTGGATGTTGAAGGCGACCTTAGAGTGACCAGAAATTATTAAGTTCTGATTCTCGAACATCATAAATCATACAAGAAAAACAACCAAAAAGCCCTTGGTTAAAATCGCTTTTCCATGGGTTCCTCATTCTTGGTGACACCATTTTTGTTAACAATAATGCCAACCAATTTACAAGGCTCAGCTTCTTCGAGCATTTGAACCACACTTCTCATAGTAGGCCTTAATGCTGGTACCCTGGCTGTGCACATCATCCCAATTTTTAAAACTTTTATTGCATCTTCCTTGTAAACTTCTGGGATAGTTGAATCCACAATGCTTAACACACTTTCTTTAGTCTTAAGCCTGCTGCATACCCAATCTACTATATCCGTGTTCTCCCTGTACTCCGCCTCTATCGGCCTCTTTCCTGTTACCAGCTCCATCAGTACGACTCCGAAACTGTATAAATCACTCTTTTCGTTCACTTTGTGTGTATAACCATACTCTGCAAAACGTAAACAACAATTCCAGTGATTAAATCGAAGAGACAATCACCAAACAGGTAGAAAACTTTCATATGATTACATCGTTACTTTGACAAATGAAAAAAGGTGACGTGGCAGTCTAGTTTGCCAACTAGGATGCCATGTCAGGTTTTCTGTAATTCAAACTAACAGATATGGGCAAAATAATCAAATTGTAACAAACGTTTAAGTTTAAAGAATAGCTAACTCTCTACTATTTTTAACCATATTTAAGAACCAAAGAAGAAATTATGATTAGTGAGAACAATATGCTTACCTGGAGCTATATATCCACGTGTTCCTGCAATTATTTGGGTTGATTCAGTCGAATTGAATTGATTTATTTTTGCGAGTCCAAAATCTGCAATTCGAGGCTTTAAAAACTCATCCAACAGAATGTTACTTGACTTGATATCGCGATGAATGATTGGCCTATCGCAACCATGATGCAAATACTCCAACCCTTTCGCTGCACCTAAAGCAATCTCGTACCGCGCATCCCAGTCGAGTGCCAGTTTCTTGGATGTATGCAGTCTATCCCATAGACTTCCATTAGGCAAATATTCATAAACCAACAAGCTTGAGTCCTCACTTGTTATGCTACAATACAACTTAACAACATTAACATGTCTTATTGAGCTCAGTGTCCGAACCTCGGCCTCAAATTCACGCAACCTCTTACCACGACCTGGCAGTATAGGAGTTGTGCTACCGATCCTTTTCCGGTCAACTGATTCGGAATGCCAGATATGTTTCACGGCCAATACTGTACCATTTGCAAGAACAACTCTATACACATCCCCACAACCCCCTTTTCCTATTAAATTCTCTTGCTTGATGGAATCAAGAATCTCATCTTCTGTAATGCTCAAAACATGGTATGACTTGACATCCCATGATTCTTCCTTCAAAGTACGTTTTTTGGTCTTCTTTTTTATGTAACATAAGTACACGAGTGAGACAAGTAACACGGTGAATACCGCCACGAAGCAGAATATGAGTGCTGGAAGATGCCTGTGCATGCCGGATTTTTGTGAACATCGTTGAAAATGCCCGATTTTCTCACTACACAAGCCTTGATTTCCATCAAAGCTACCGTTATAGGCCTGAATCAATAGAGACTCCGGTATAGGACCCCACAAATGATTGTTCGAAATGTCAAGAAGACTAAGTCTCAGAGAGGCTAAGCTCCCTGGGATCAGTCCGGTGAGTTGATTTCTCGAGAAATTCAAGAAATTGAGCGTCGGTAATGACCCGAGAGTGGCCGGGATTTGGCCGGTAAGTGAATTATGTGCCATGTTGATATTAGTGATGGAATCACATGAGCCTAACGAATCCGGTATTGGACCAGAAAATTCATTGCTATGCAATTCAAGACTGTTCAGATGCTTTAGTTCACCAATTGACGCCGGTACTTCACCGTAGAACTGATTGTCACTCAAATCAATAGAAACCAAACCTGCAGCCTTAGAAATCTCCGATGGTAATTCACCGGAGAGTCTATTATTAGCGAGAGACAATTGTTTCAGGGACTTGGCCCTTTCAACATCAGTCGTTATGGGCCCCTCCAAGTTATTAAACGCAATATCAATTATTTCGACATTAGGCAGCCCCCATATGCCACCAGGAACCGGACCAGAAAGGGAGTTCTTACTAACCCGAAAACGTGTTAGCGTCGTGCAATTTGCGTATGTATCTGGAATTCGGCCGGTGAAATTGTTCTGCAGCACCAAGAGTTGAGTCATGGTCCCTCTCTTACACATTTCCGGCGGTATCTGACCGGTGAAATAGTTTTCGGAGACATCTATGAAATCGAATTCGGCCCACGAGCCGAGCTTCTCCGGCAGCTGACCAGTGAGCTTATTAGTATAAAGAGACAAGTTCACCAGCTTATTGAACTCGCCCAACTCAGCTGGCAGTTCACCAGTGAACTCGTTTTCAAACAGCTGCAGAGTCACCAGCTGATTCAAGGATCTGATTTCAGAAAGATTACCATTCAAATAATTAGCTGAAGCATCAAAATATTCAAGACTCGTTAACTTGCCAAAACCAACGGGCAATTTCCCGCTCAATTTATTTTGGTAAAGCTCAAGCATCGACAGTTTCGAAAGGTTTGCAATGCCCGCCGGAATCTCCCCGGTGATGTAATTCATAGACAACTCCAAGTTAATCAGCTCACCAAGATTCCCAATCCCTTCTGGTATTTTCCCTTCGATGCTGCAATTCGATAAATACAGCCAATTCAGCTTCGTAAGCTTCACAATCACGGCCGGGAATTCCGTTCGATCAAACGGGTTGTCGCCGAGGCTTAATACAGCAAGATTTGTCAAATTTTCAAGAGAATTCCATGGGAAAATTCCTGAAAACCCACTTGTATTTGCGTATAAATACACCAATCCACTAATTGATGAAATTTCTGGGAATGGTCCTGAGAAAAAATTGTTGCCCAAGTCTAAATATTTAAGCTCAGTACAATTGTTCAACTCCTCGGTGACTCGGCCGTAGAGTGAGTTGAACCCGAGCGAGAGCTTTTCCAATGACGGGAGCTTGCATATAGAATCAAAAGGAATTGAACCTGTCAAATTCTGATTGGAGAGTTCAATTTCTTTAACAGAACGATTGGAATCACAGGTGAGTCCTACAAAGCTGCATACAGAATTACTGGAATCCCATGAATCAAATACTTTTGTCCTCGACTCTTTGAAGGCAGATTTTATGGTTAAAAGGGTCTGAAGCTCATCGGAGGCGGCAAAAGAGAGGACATAAAAGAGGGAGAGGAATTGAAAATTTCTCCGGAAGATGGTCGTCGGCGACATAGCGGAGAATTAGTTTGACTATAGTTTCATACGACGAAAGAGAGCGCAATTTTATCAGATTGTCCGCACCCGCATCTACTAATCCTTTTCATAGACCAATCAATCATTGTGGGCTTTTTCTTTTTCTTTTTCTTTATGTTAGTATTTTTAATAAGGGCGTGTTCGATATAAATTAAAATCGAATTAAAATTAAAAAATTAGTCATTATTGTTAACTTTTATTAGACGAGTGAGACTCAATAACAATTATATTTTTAATTTTAATTGAATTTTAATTCCTACCAAACAGGCCCTAAATATAGAATACTATATGTATTTACGATAAATATATTTAAATAAATCGTCATTGAATTTTGGTAACAGTACATAACGAAGTGATAATACTGAAAGTAAATTGCACTTTAGTAATCCGAATGTGTTAAAATAAAATTAGATGATTCAGTTGACTTGAGATTTCACTCGAATTGAATGATCAAATATAGAATTAACCCCATAACGATAACTCCTTCATTTTTTCCAAAAAAGAATTAGGAAGGGCGAGAGAGTTGGAGGTGCAATTTGAAAGAAATTATATATTTGAAAAGATATTATTATTACATTTAAGTTAATTTTCTAGTCCAATATCATTTTAGAATTATTTTATTACAAATAAAACACGGTTTTAAACAATTTAATTCAAACTTACATTACAAAATAAATAAATAAAAAGAGTAATCCCAGTTGGTATAAATTAAGAGTCTATTTGAGTCCTCATTTTTCTTATTTTAGAAAAGTAGATTGATGAAAAATATAAGTTTGAAAAATAATGAAAATTTTTGGGTTTATGTGTAATATTATTTTATTGAAAAATGTGTGGTTAAAAAAAATATAGAAAAATGCATTTTGAAAATAATGAGAATCAAATAAGAATTAAAATTCAGATTTTAATATAAATTAAAGTCAATAACTAATTTTAATTATACATTTTATGAAATTCGTAATTTTTTAACTACATATTTCATCAATTTTTATCGAAATTTACTAAAAAATTAATTTTAATTGCCACCAAACAGGGGCTAGAAAAAGATACTCCTAATCTGATTTGGCTAGAAAATTCAAATTTTATTTTCACACACAAAAAATAAAATAAAATAAATATTTAATGAGAAATTTCGATCTATCTCTCAACCACCCTTTTCAATTTTGTCACATTAGGCTGAGGGAGGGATGGGTTCAGATCAATGTTCCAATTTCTGTCACTGTCACTTTCACTTTCGTAATGTGAAATGGAAAAAGAAGAGCCAGTCATTGTAGCACGGAAACTTCCCCTAAGCCGGCAATTTTGACTTACCTCTTCACTGACCCCACGTGTTGGTTTATCTTACTCTTACTTTTCAAACTTCTAACAAAATTTGTATTCTTCTTACGATCAAGATTTCGTCATCCTTTATTTTTTTTTTATTCTTTTTTTACAATTTATCACGCAACAATATATAATTGAATAATTTAAAAAAATAAATAATTTTCCCTCTAATATCCAACATTTTTGTTCTTCTTGTGCTGCGGGAATTTGGAATAAGATTATGCCCATCTTCGCTGGTAATAAAATTAAAAAGATTTTAATTTATTAATAAATAATTTCAATTATATATTTCATGAATTCATAATTTTTTAACTATATATTTCATTAAATTTTATTAAAATATATTAAAAAAAAACTAATTTTAATTTCCTTCAAACAAGAATTATAAACTATTAAGCCCCTATTTGGTAGGATTAAAATCTGCACTTTAATATAAGTGATGTTGCCAAAATTGCACCTGCTAAAATTCGAGCTTGACGACTAAGGATGAGCACGAACAAGATCTTCTGGTACCTGAAACAAATGCGTCGAGGTGTGTCATTGCGCCCCTCCGATGCTTAAGTCAGAAGTGGAATATGAAGAGAATATATACTGTAAATTGTGTGTAAAACGTACATTGATAATGATGGAAAATGATGTATTTATAGAGATAGATAGCGGACTCCTAGTAGGACTACAACGTTGAGACCCCTAGAGTTCGACTGCAGTTGGAAGTTGTAGTTTAATTAATCTTGTGTAATCTGGGTGTTTGGGTTAGAATGAGACTTTGGTGTAAAGAGTCCACCCGAAATGAGGAAACATATTGATGGAGGGACAGTACCTCTCTTAGGTTTGGATAAGCCCACACACGAGGGGGAGTCATAATGGATCAAAATAGGACTCGAGGAAGATGGTTGGTCGAAGGGAGCTGAACCCGAGGAGACCATACCCGGGGAGCTGCGGGGTTTTCGAGGTCAAATGGTGGAGGTAGTCCTCGGTCATCGTGCTTGAGCTGTGACTCACATTGGTATCATCAGTGGTCCCCATGCATCCGTGCCAGAGACTAGTATTCGAGATTCTAGGATAGATGTACTTGAAAGAAGCGACCAGCCTCGAGAATGGGATTTTGGGATGGGCTGAACGGCCATGGGAATAGGCTGCTCAGCCATTGAAATGGGACTCAACAGCCATGGAGATAGGCTGCTCAACCTTTAGAATGGGACTGCACAGCCTTGAAAATGGGTTGCTCAGCCCTAGGACTTAGGCTGTACAGCCTTTGGATTTGGGCTGCAAAGCCTTGAATAAGGCTGCTTAGCCTTAGGACTTGGGCTATACAGCCTAGCAAATGGGTTGCTCAGCCTTAGGACCTGGGCTGTACATCCTTTGAATAAGGCTGCTCAGCACAGGGTTTGTGAGAGTGTAACGCGTGGTCTCGATATTCAAGCTCATGATATCCTTGGGGTGGTGGATATCTGTCACGTGGCATGATGAAGGGCTAGGATTGGTAGACCTTTGGTCTTTTTCCAAATCCTATAAATACCCCCATACCCCACCTTATTTGTCTCTTGTCTCCTTCTCAAACCTCCTCGAACAACTTCTAGATTGTTGTTCGATTAAGGTAAGACCTTGAGACCTTTAGATAGCTTTAAGTTTTCATCCTTTATAGATATGTCTTCGAGTAGTTCGTTGGCCTCGGGTTCAACGCCCGAAGAACCAGGTCACTCCATAATACATATGGTTGTTTCTTTAGCTAATAGGCTTGTTCTCACTTACCCTGAGCTCATAGGTCGGTATAAGGAGCACGAAGTCATATCCATAGCGAGGGAGTTTGGGTTGATGCCTAGGTGTCCCGAGCACGAGGACAATATCATTAGTGCTCGGAAAGGGGAGATAGTAGTTTTTAGGGAAGCTTTGAAGGGAGGATTGAGGTAGCCCCTTCACCCCTTTTTTCCTAGAGTTCTTGGTCGAGCACTATATGTGCCCTGGACAGCTCGTCCCCAAAGCTTGGAGGATGGTTATTTATTTCTTTATAGCTTGTAGGTTTTTATCTATATCTCATAGGCTCGACCTTCTTAGGCTAGTGTTCGAACTTAAAACATTGTCGGGCTATAATTGCTTTGTATATACGTTGACCCGAGGACGTTTTAGGATCCCTAAGATGCCGAGCTCCCTCAAGGGGTAGAAACAAAAATATTTCTTTATTCAACCTCAGGATCCCGACCACCCCTTTGGTTCTCAATGGACAATCCCAGACACTGCTCGATTTAACGAGGGCCAAACCTATTTTGAGGTTTTAGAAAGAGATAGGTAAAGTTTGAAGGACCTCGAGCCTTTGTGTCACGACCTTGATGATTTGCTCGGGGATGACATCCTCGATCTCATGAATGTAAAGGGACTTAAGGGTAGGATTTTATTTATTTATTTATTTTTTATTTTTTGTATTGAGCATTGTTCAATTATTGAAGCTCAACCACCGTTCGAGCTATGCATTATCTTAATTTTACAGAGAACATGACTTTTGATCCTCAGGCTATTCAATTGGCGACGAGTCAGAAGTCCAAAGCTCCTCAGTCAAGGGCTCCTGGACAAAGGAAATAAAAGAAGAGCCCTCGGGAGACAATAACTGAGGTGGGGGGTCCCGACGAATCATCTTCTCAGCTGCCCAAAGTTCCAATAGCAGAACCCAGCCCCTGCACGTCGGTTACGGTAGCTAGAGCAACAGCTGTTGTCGTCAACCTCGACGATGATACTGCGGGGGAGGTGCCCGAGCCGAGGGTGAGAACTGCACATTTCTGCTTGATGTTGTGGAGAAATACCGGGCTTCGAAGCTCGGGGATGGGGTGAAATCACTTCAGCCACTGGCACTAAAGGTAAGTATTTCAACTCTGTTCGGGTATTTCAATTGACGATTCTTTATTTCTGACCATTGCTCGTGCTCTTGCTTCACAGGTCTTGAGTGTCTTTCAGGGAATGTCGATGAAAGGGGAGGCCGAGTCCCAGGAGATGGTCAAGCTGAAAAAAGCTTTGGAAACTAGAACTCGAAGAGTAGTTGAACTCCAGGTTGAGCATGGGTAGAATATGAGTAAAATTTTCAAGCTGGAATGAAGCTTGTAGGAAGCTTAGGACGAAGTTGGGGTTGCCAAGGATGAAGCTAAGGAAGCAAGGCTCAAGCTCGAGCATAATGCTAAAGAGTTTGAGGCAAAGCTGGCTGACGCTTGAGTTGTAATAATCGAGGACTTCAAGAAGTCTGCTGAATTTGTGGCCATCAAGGTAGAGTACGCCCTGGGGTCGTACAATTATGCGTTCAAGCAAGCCTGAGCTTATATTAGGGCCAATCTTCATGATGTCATTCCTGACCAGCTGCAGGGTTTGCCCGAGATTACTGACAAACTCGAACTAACTACCTCCGAAGAAACAATGGTCGATGATGATGCCGACGCCGAGGAAGAGGATGCAATTGACATGCCCCTAAGTAACGATTTAGACTAGGTACTTTCCCTTCCCAAGCACTACTATTTTAAATTTTGTCATGTACATCGCCCGACCAGGGCTGGAATATTATGTTTGCTACTTTTGAATTTTCTCAAGTACAATTCCCGAACAATATTCAGATCTGAGAATTTTGAAATCGAGGAGTTTGAAAACAAAATATTCAATTGACAAAAGTTAGGAGTTCAAGTAACTTTATTTAACAAACAATTTTTGAAACTCAAGGAGAGCTAAGCATAAATCTCAAGCAACTTTATTTTAATTAACAATGTTCAAGACTCGAGGAAAGTTCAAGCATGAATCTCGAGCAACTTTATTTAACAAACAATGTTTGAAACTCGAGAAGAGCTAAGCATAAATCTCGAGCAACTTTATTTCAATTAACAAAGTTCAAAATTCGAGGAGAGCTATAGCTTTTAGGATGCCCGAGCAGTTTATTAAACGAACAAAGTTCGACGCCCGAGGAATATTGATCATATGTGCCCGAGGTACATACACCCTGAGGAATATGTTGTTTGATTTTCATAGAACCAAGAGCTCAAGCTCTCCCTATGGTGTTCGAGGATTGGGATGCTTGCGTTTCAGGGCAAAGTTTTGAGGTACTTACACTTATGGCAAGGCTTTAAGGTGCTCGCACTTATGTCAAGACTTTGAGGTGCTTGCTCAAGGCAATGCTTTTAGGTGCTTGCTCGAGGCAAGGCTTTTAGGTGTTTGCACTTATGGCAAGGTTTTGAGTTGCTTGCTTGGGGCAAGGCTTTGAGGTCGTTGGGGTTAAGAGCATTTCATTGGAAGGAAATCCCAACACTATTTATTCAATCAAAAATCTTCTAAACATCATATGTGAGCATGCAGGCCTGATTATAAAAAAATTAAAAAGATGGCACATGCAAGTCCGACAAACTAAAAAATTCGAGACAAAAGAAAAATTACTAAGGTGAAAAATAGACTACTTGTAATAGATCTTCAGGTTATCCGCGTTCTAAGGTCTAGCCAGTGGTCTTCAGAGGTATCTCTTAGGCTGTAGGCACCTTTGTAAACTTGTCTTATGACTTCAAAAGGTCCTTCTCAGATGGCCCCGAGCTTGCCTGGGGCATGACCAGCAGCTTCGGCCTTCCTTAACACAAGATCTCCAACTATGAACTTCCTTGACTTTACCCTGCCGTTGAAGTGTTTGGCTATTCTGTTCTGGTAAGAAATAACCTTTATTGAAGCTTGTTCTCTTATTTTCTCAAGGAGGTCAAGGTGCTCTGTTGTTCGTTCCTCGGCTCCGGGCTCAAGCCTCTTGAGACTCGACAGTCTGGTCTCGATTGGAAGGGATGCTTCAACCCAAAATGTCAACATAAATGGAGTCTCCCAAGTTATAGTTTTGTGGGATGTCCTATATGTCCAAAGTATAGAAGGTATCTCATCCGGCCAAGTTCATCTAGCTTTCTCAAGTCTGGTTTTGAGATCTTGCAGGATGATTCGATTCGTGACCTCAGCAAGGCCATTACTCTGAGGTTGTGCAACAGATGTCAGACGGTGGTCAATCCCCAAGTTGGTGCAAAAGCTTCTGAACTCTGAGTTATCAAATTGTCTCCCGTTATTGATTATGAGGACCTTGGGTATTCCAAACCTGCAAATGATGGACTTCCAAATAAATGACCTTAATTTGGGTTCTGAAATTATGGCCAGTAGTTCAACCTCGACCCACTTAGTGAAGTATTAAACTACTATTGCGACAAATTTCAATTGTCCTCGGGTAAGTAGGAGTTGGTTCGAGGATGTCGACACCCCATTGCTCAAACAGGGCCACTCAATGTATGAGGGTGAGTTCCACTATCAGAGAATGGATAACGCTGCGAAACTCTGACACTTGTCATATCTTTTAACGTAGTCCACATCATCCTTCTTCGTGGTCGGCTAGCAATATCCATATCTTATAAGATTGAAGGTTAGAGCATGAGCTCCTTGATGGTTCCCACATACGCCTTCGTGGACTTTTGCTAAGGTTTACGCTGCTTCTAAAGGTTTGAGGCATCAAAGGTATGGAAGAGTGAAACTCCAGCGAAACAAAACTCTCCTAATCATATAATATCTCGGTGCCCGAGCTCGAATGCTCCTTGCCATCCCCTGATCATCTGGCAAATTATCGTTAGTTAGAAATCCACTATTGGGTCCATCCAACATGGTTCTTGCTCAATATCCATGACGGAGGGTGTTCGGCTGATGCTTGGCTCTGTTACAAATCTTATGTGAACTTTTCTGTCAAGACCTTCAATCCCCATGAAGATAAGCTGAGACAAAGCATCATCTTTACAATTTGCGGCTCAGGAAATATTTATAATTTCACAACTTCTGAACTATCTTTGAAAGTCGTGAACTCTCAGGCAATATAGGCTCATTTTCTCCTCCTTTTTCTCAAACGTTCCCTCAATTTGCCCGACCACCAATTGCGAATCGCTGTATATTTTTATGTGCTCAAGCTCAAGATTAATGGCAAGCTCTTACACAATTATAACAGCTTCGTATTCTGCTTTATTGTTTTTAGCATCAAATTCAAATCGAAGTGCACATTGTATTTCTGTTCGTCTGTCCGGACTGATAAATATGACCCATGCACCCAAGCCCGAGGTGTTTGAGGCCCCATCTACGAATATCTCCCATACCTCCATGACATCATTAGTCAGGTTGTCTGCTAGCCTATGAAATCGGCCAAGGTTTGTGCCCTAATCGAGGTTCGAGGTTTGAATTCAATGTCAAATTCTCCAAGTTCAATTCCAAGTTCAATGGCCCACTTCAATAACCTTCCAGATACGTCTGGCTTCTGTAGTATATGCTTGAGTGGCTAATTAGTGAGCATAAAATTTGGGTGAGATTGGAAATACTGTCGCAACTTCTGTGCTGCCACTACCAATGTAAGAGCTAGTTGTTCGACCAATGTATACCTGGTCTCCGTATTGAGTAAAACCTTGCTTACATAGTAGATCGGCTGTTGGACTCTATTCACCTCTTTTACCAATACCCCACTCATCGCATTTTGAGAGAGTGCTAAGTACATAAATAGAGTATCACTAGGCTCCAATTTCGTCAGAACTGGCGAGGTTGCCAACGTTTGCTTAAGTTTTTGGAAAGCCTTCTCACAGTCCTCGGTCCATTCAAAGTTATGACATCCTCTTAGAGTTTTGAAAAATGGGAAACATCTATTCGCTGCTCGAGACATGAATATGTTCAACGCCGCAACCTGACATGTCAGTTTCTGAACCTCCTTCTTGCTCCTAGGGGACTCCATTGATGTTAATACATGTATTATGTTCGGATTTGCTTCAATTCCCATGTGTGTGATCATGAAGCCCAAAAAATTGCCCGAGGTAACTCCAAAGGCGCACTTGGCTGGATTTAACTACATTTTATACTCCCAAAGAGTAGAGAACACCTCCTCGAGATCTTCAATATGGTCGACTGACTGTTTGCTTTTAACTACCATATCATCAACATAAGCCTCAATATTTCATCCAATCATCCTAGCAAAGATTTTGTTGATCAATCTCTGATAAGTAACTCCTGCATTCTTCAACCCAAATGGCATGACCCCCTATAACAATATATGGCAGAGTCAGCCATAAATGATGTTTTTTTCCAGATCCTCCTTAGCCATGAGAATTTGATGATATCCAAAAAATACATCAAGAAAGCTGTACAGTTTATGTCTCGAGGTGTTGTCCACTAGGTTATCGGTTCAAGGCAGGGGATAACTATCCTTCGGGCATGCCTTGTAAGATTTGTGAAGTCAATGCACACTCTCCACTTATCATTGGCCTTATTGATGAGAACTATGTTGGTGAGCCAGTCGGGGTACTGAACTTCTCAGATAAATCAAGCATTGATTAACTTGTCAACCTCCTCCCAAATGACCTTGTGTCGTTCTGGTGCAAATTGTCTCTTTCTTTGCTTGACCGGCTTAGTACTAGGATTGATATTTAGTTTGTGAACTGCAACACACTTGGGTCTATCTGGGGCATATCCTTTTTGCTCCAAGCGAACACATCAATATTGTGGGACAGGTAACTTACAAGCATGGTCATGAGGCTAGCATCAAGATCTGGGTCGATAGTCACCTTCTTCCTGGGCTCAAGCTCGACTTCAACCAATTCTTCCACAGGAGAAAGTCTTCCCCAAAGGTTGGGATCGGGTGACAATATCTGTATAACGTTGGAATTTATCCCCCGAACACTGGTAATGTAACAATACTAGCAGTTGTCTGGTCTCCACGGACGACCCCCACTCCACAACTAGTAGGGAACTTCATAGTAAGGTGGAAAGTAGAGACAATGGCCTTGATTTTGTTGAGCAATGGCCTCCCCAGAATGACATTATAAGCCATTGAAACACGGACTACCTGGAATGATGTTAACAGTCACTTGCTTCTGATTTGACCCCAATGTAAGCGGTAGATTGGCGACTCCTTCCAGAATGATTGTACCACCTCCAAATCGTTGAAGTGGGGTTTGGACAACTTTGAGCTGATCGGCCGAATTCCCTATCGTAGAGTACGCCTCATGAGAAAGTATGTTGCTGCGCTTCCATTATCAACCAAAATTCTCTTCACTTCAAAATCAGCTATGATCGCTAATATGACCAAGGCATCATCATGCGAGTGTGACAAACCTTCCAAATCCTGCGGCCCGAATGTAATTTCTTCCATGTCTCCAGCCATTGTCCTCAAGTTTAGGTTATACTGCCTGGCATACTGTTTATGCCCACTATTCAAGTTTCCACCTAATGTTATCCCTCCAATGATAATGTTAATTGTTCCTACAGTAGGCTTGTCATTCCCTCTTTCTTCTGGACCTTTCCTTTTATCTCAGTCGTTCCTCGGGCGCTTGTTATGACCAACGTATGAGCTCAGGAATCCTCTTTTTATTAGAATCTTAATCTCTCGCTAGAGGGCTTTACAATTCTCCGTTGTGTGCCCATGATCCCGATGATAATCACAATACTTACTCCTGCCCCGAGCGTTTGGAGGAGATTACATCCTTGACGGTCATTTAAGCTCCTTCATATCTTTGATCTCCATCAGAATATCTAACTTTGAGGTGTTCAGACGAGTCAGTGATGTCGACTATGTTTCCTGACTCTACTTGTCCCTACTTACCTTTGGACGATGATTAAAGTTGTGTTGCCTTTTATGCTCTGGTTTCTCTGAGGCCAGGTGAGAATTCCTCCTTGGGTTAAGTGTTTCTTCCATATTAATGTATTTTTCTGCTCAGGTAAGTAGCTCGGTCACGACCTTAGGTGGATTTTTGACAGTGACATGTTGAAAGCCTCGTATCTGCTGGAATATGTAAGGACGGAGATGGCTACAGTTATGTGAAGGTCGGGTATTTGAAGTCTTTTCTTGTTAAACCTCGTCATGAATTTACGCAGGATTTCATTAGGCCCCTGCCTAAGCTGCATAAGGGATGTCGCTGTCTTCGTGATGCACTTACTACTAGCAAAGAAAGCGGAGAACTTATCGATAGAGAACGAAGCAATGGAGTTGGGCTCCAGAGTAGAGAACCAATCCCTTGTAGCATTAGTCAAGGTTTAGGGAAAAGCCTTGCACATCACAAGATCAGGTGCCACCTGTAGATTCATGAAGTTCGTATATACGTTGAGGTAGTTTATAGGGCCAGTTATTCCATCGTATTCTTTCATGCGGGAGAGCTTTAACCTGTCGGGGAGTGGATAGGAAAGCACTTTCAGTGTGAATGAAGTGTTAGGGGTAAATCCTGTAATTCCCTAGGTGCTCTTCTACAATCCAGCACTGATTCCGTCATGTATGATCTTGGCCAGTTCGCTTGAGTCCATGGTAACCAACCTTGAGGCCGAGGCGACCGAGGGACACCCGAGGCCTCGGATCCATCATTATCATGAACTTCGCGAGTATCTCGAGCACGAGCATTATTCATGAACCCTCCTTGTTGTCCTACCGTCGACGCCGACAAATGTTCCGTGTTGAATGGTCATTCATCTAGCTTAACAACTGAGTTAGTGTTGCAACATGTCGGCGAAGTTCTTTTGAAAGCTTGGGTTGTAGGTACCACAGATGACTATTCTTAATAGGTTATGGGCTCCGCGACAGGTGTTGGATCTAGCACGGA
This sequence comes from Fraxinus floribunda, assembly GCA_903798395.1. Lineage (NCBI taxonomy): Eukaryota > Viridiplantae > Streptophyta > Magnoliopsida > Lamiales > Oleaceae > Fraxinus > Fraxinus floribunda. Next base: position 1,650 of record CAIGRS010160136.1, on the reverse strand, counting down.
TGAGCTTGCTAGTGGAATTCTTCACGACGTGCCCTTCAATTAGAATTCTTCAATTATTTCAACAAAGGAATTCAGGTCACATCCTAATTTCAACAATAATAATAATCGCTAACCTATTTACTTTAGTAGCGAATGGTTCCTCAATCTTCCTTTTTATTTTTATTTTTTTATATTTGACATATCAACTTGTCATTTTAGTAGCACCTTTTAAAATTCTAATTTTGATAATAAAAGATTATTCTACCATTATTTTTAATTGAAAAAAAAATTATTAAAAAAATAAAAGATTGGGGACCGTGGTGCTACTCAGGGAGTAGAACTTGGGCGTGAATTATTTTTGCACTATATTATGATTTCATTAGAAATTCTTAATATTTGTTCCTTGTAACACTTATATTCACAACTTTTTTCTTCGTATTCTTATACTCAAATTTTCCTTAATTATTACTTTTAGTACAAAAATCAGCAAATCAGATGTAAACAGACTTATTTGGCCCTCATATTTTAAAATTATAAAAAATTAATAGATAAAAAAAATGCAACATAATATTTTCCACTCACTGCAGAGCACTCTAACAAAATAATTGGAAAAAAATGATCATTAGAGACCATATGTACTATTAAATAAAAGATTAAAAATAAAAATTTTAGAAATATCGAAGATAAGAAGGAGATGGAAACTTGAACAAGATGAAAGGAAGAATGAGGCTTGAATACGTATGTGATACGTTGTCCTAATAATGATATTTGCATCCTCTAGTGTGCTTTTAGGATTTTCGACAAATAGTTTAGAGGATTGATAAGCCTTCAACTAAGAAGCACAAAAACAAAAATGATTATTTCTAATTGAACTTGTTGACAACTTGAAGAAGGTTTGGATATGTATTAGAATTGAGAAAAAAAACTCAAGTATAGAAATGAATAACCATTTCTTATTTTATTTTCTTATATTTGGAATTGAAAATCTATCATCTATTTATAGATTTCTAACATTATACCATGAAAACATTCATGAAAAGTTGGGAACTTTCCACCAAAAAGTACCAGAAATTCAAATAAAAAAATCAGCCAAACGACTAAAATTTTGAATCGTGCTTAATCACGGTTATATCCATGTGTACTCATGATGAAAGCCAAATTGCTTTTGTTTTCAGTAGAAAAGGCCGTGCTTATATGTGGCCATTTAGTATGTACTTATACATGGTTAATCAGAAATCACCCACATTGCCTTTCAATTTCATTGAACGTCATCTTCCAATTTCATCATTAATTCATTCACTTTTTACCTAAAAGGGTTCAAAATCTTTTTTTTTTTTTTTTGGATAAGGTAAGTGTATTATATCCAAAGTGTAAAAATAATGTACAAGATCACAGGAGCATACCCCAGAAAACTAGGCTAGGAATAAATGTCTTCCTAGCACCAATAACAGTACCTAGATTATTGTTTATAACTTAGTCACGACCACAAAAAATATTCGCAGAAAAATCCCATGAGCATTGGAGCCATCTACTCTCACTAGATGGGACCAATCCCCTACATAAATCCACTCGTGTACAAACAGAAAAAATAATATCTCGAATAACAACATATTCATGTTTAGGAGTCACACCATGGGTCCTAGCATTACGCTCACCCCAAATAGCATAAAT
>CAIGRS010160126.1:0-11507 GCA_903798395.1 Fraxinus floribunda | reverse complement strand
GCCTTCTTATTGAGCCTTCGTCTTGGATTCTTCTACTGAATCGCTGACTTTGGGCTTTTGTCTTTGGGCTGCATTTTTGGAGTGTCAACAAAAATACACGAATTTATCTTGTACTTTGTAATCACACCTTTAACTTGAAAATAATAATAATAATAATAATAATATATATATATATATATATATATAACCAAACGAATGTTCTACATAAGATCAGATTATTACTTTAACTTAAAGAATAATCCTAATTGATGTGGTCATTATGGAACCTCGAGCAGGAGGACTGTCAGGGCTCCCCATTCTCAATTATGGGACCTGTGTCCTCGGGGCTTGATAGTCCTCGGGATACCTCGAGAATTTTTCCCATGAATACCTGCAAAATTACATGGGTCGTCCTTGAGATGTGTGGTCGGGCATTTTGCCTTAACCAACTTCCCAAGGTACTCTATGATTGAACATTGACAGTCCTTACCCCGTAAGGACTCTAACCCTATCCATTACCAATATTCAAAAAATTCTAGGATTATAAGGAGTCTATATTGAAACATATTATAGGTAAGGTAATGTGAGACTTCTAGTTTTAATCCAACAATAACTCCTATCATAAGTCATTCCTAAAAATAAAGTAACGAGTCATACTAGGAGTCCACTACTACCTAGCTCTATAAATATAGGGAGGTGTCAATCCGGGTTGTCCGGGCCGGGTCAGCCCGCCAACATATGAGCCCGGTAACGACCCACCTGGAAAAAAGCCCGCCCGCTATGGGTTTCGGGCCGATTCCAGGCCTGCCCACAATTTTGGATTACAACTCAGGCCCACCCGCTGACCCATTCGGGTCGAGCCCATGCGGGTCACGAGTAGCGGTTTGTTCCGATTTGGCCCGTATGATTATAGCAAAAAATATTTTTTTTGTTAAATGTAAACTGTGAATTGAACAAAATGATAAATTCATATTTATACCAAGAAATGTTTACATAGAACTCAAATTTAATGTTACATAAATTATTTATAACTTTACAAAGTTAAATNATGATAAATTCATATTTATACCAAGAAATGTTTACATAGAATTCAAATTTAATATTACATGAATTATTTATAACTTTGCAAAGTTAAATTTAATTTAAACAAATAACAACTGAATGCATTTCTAATTACTATTATCAGATATTTATAGCATAATTACATTCAAACTAGGTTGGTATCTACTTTTACTATAATTTATAGTTTAAGTACATCCCAACTAGGTTAGCCCCTACTTAACTATAATATTTAAATTTTTTTTTTCACAGACCGCGGTTAACCGCGGCCCGTGAAGGTGCAACCCGTGAAGCCCGCGGGTCACACCTCCTTGACCCATGAACCGCCCGCTCAGGTCACGGGTCGGCTCGCGGTCCCGGATCGATCCGGGCCGGTTTTCACGGGTCTGGTCGACCCGTCCGTCCTGACACCTCTAATGGGGTCTTGGATCACTATTCAAGTACATTTTCACATATATTTTCAGCTTATATCTTTTCTCAAATTTCTCTTTCTAACTTCAGCATCGGAGGGGCGATGAGGACACACCTCGACGCCTTTATTTCGGGTATCGAAAAATCACATTCGTGCTCATTCTCAGTCGTCAAGCTCGAAATTCAACAGGTACGATTTTTGGTAGCATCATTGGCACCGTTTGTGGGAAACGCTACCAAAAGTCACGGTAAATACACGTTCAACTCTTCCTCTTGCAAGCTCATCCACTCCAAACCAACCCCCTGTTACGGAGCCCCCAATCCATCATAAAAAGTCATCAGCAATACCAGCTCCTCAACTGGCAGTGGTCAGCAAGTTACAACGCTGACTTAACTACTGAGCCAGAGAAATACTCCCCAGGCTCCGGCACCAGAACCTATATCGGCCTAACCGGAAAGTTTCATGAACGATGCTCGAGCTCGGGATACCCGTGATGCCCATGACAACGGTGGATCTAGGGCCTCGAGCATACCTCCAGTAGCCTCGGCCTCGAGATTGGTTACCATGAACTCAGACAAGCTCACGCGGATCATACAAGATGGGATCGCAATAGGACTACAACAGAATACCAAGGGAGCAACAGGGTTCACCCATAATAGTCCGTTCATGCTAGAGGTTCTTTCATACCCTCTCATGGACAGGTTCAAGTTCCCCCCACATAAAGGAGTATGATGGGACCACCGACCCCATCAACCATCTAAATGTTTACATAGACGTCATGAACATACAAGTTGCACCAGATCAAGTAATGTGCAAGGCCTTTCCTCATACATTGACCAATGCTGCCAGAGATTGGTTCACCACATTGGAGCCTAACTCAATAGCGTCATTCTTTGACATCGCTGATAAGTTCTCTGCCTTCTTCGCAAGTAGTAAGCACATCAGGAAAATAGCAGCCACCCTCATGCATCTCCGCTAGGGGCCTAATGAGACCTTACGTAATTCATGACGAGATTCAACAAAGAAAGGTTACAGATACCTGACCTTCACATTACAGCAGCGATTTCGGCTCTAACATATGCGGTAAGGTGTGAAGCCTTCAGAAGATCTTAATCTAAGACACCCCCGAAGTCAATGACGGAGCTCTTAACCCGAGGTGAAAAGTACATTAACATAGAGGAGGCTAGCCTGAGCACATTAACATGTAGGAGGCTAGCCTGAGCTCTGAAAAGTCCCAACTTAAGAGGCCGCACGAGCCGAACTTGCGGCAAGATCATGCTCAAAGCAAGCAGAAGCAGGAAGGTCCACCTAGGTCGTTTACTCGTCTGAACACTTCTAAGTCCAACATACTGATGGAGATCAGGGACATGAAGGAGCTTAAATGGCCTCCTAGGTTGCGATCTTCCCCGGAAACCAGAGACAAGAGAAAATATTGTGATTTTCACAGAGATTATGGGCATACGACCGAGGAGTGCATAATATTGCAGTGGAAAATTGAGACACTCATTAGAAGAGGATTCTTGAAGATGTATGTCGGACATGATAAATGTCCAAGGAATGATCATGACAAATGAAAGACTTTGGCTCAAGATGAGGTAATAAACCCACGGCTGGTACAATAAATATCATAGCTTGAGGGATATGATCAGAAGACCATGCGAGGCCTTGGAATGCTGACAACCTCAAGATTTATTACAAGTAGTGGTCTTCACCTTGTCTCTTTAATTTAGTTAATTTTACTTTTATTTTTTTGGGCTTGTATGCCCTATGCATTTTTTCTTTTTTTATAGTTAGTTAATATTTTCATTGGGCTTGCATGCCCCGCGCATTTTTAGTAGTTCATTCATCAAGACCTGCGAGTCTATACTTGTTTTAGATCATAGGGAAGCTTATATGATGCAACCGTTGGGAATAACCTAACAAAAAATTTTAAATGTTTTTCCCAAAGACGTGTCACGAGCAGGCACCTCTGAGACATGCTACAGGCATGAGCTCAAAAAAGACATGTCACGAGCGGGCAGCTCAAAGCATAACGCGAGCGTATACCTTAAGACATGCTATGAGCATCCACCTCAAATACATGTTACGAGCAGGCACCTCCGGACATACTACCGACATGCGCTCCAAAGACCTGCCACGAGCAGGCACCTAAAGACATGCTATGGGCATGTACCCCCCCCCCCCCCCCCCCAAAAAAACCTGCTACGAGCAGGCACCTCAAAAGAATGCTCGAGCACGACCCTTCCAAGAAATATAATCTTGGACTAAGATATCCTCGAACAATGCTCGAGCTCGAGACTGCCTCAACTTAATTATGTCGTCATAGGATCAGAACTCAGACAAAAACTCAATTAAGTGTGTAGTCGTCGAGGTCAAAACTTGTAAAGTCAATTTTGATTTGAGTCATGATCGAGCTCAATACCTTAATTAATTGAGCTATCCTCGAGCTCGACACTTTATCAAAAAGATAATTAATTATCTGATCGTCGAGATTAAATTAATGATCTAGTCATCAAGCAAATGACTAACAAAACTTATTAATTGAGCCATCGTCGAGCTCATAAATTACAAAGTTTATTAAGCAATCGCCGAGCTCATAAATTACAAAGTTTATTTAGCTATCGCTAAGCTCATTACAAAGCTTATTCGTCGAATTATCTCGAGCATTCAGATCACGAGCATCCCACTCGCCATCACTAAGGATCGAGCTCATGTGCACCCACACCTAATTCTTGAGCTTTAGGAGTGGATGCACGGGGTCAGTGATGTGGTCATTATGGAACCTCAAGCACGAGAACTGCCGGGCTCCCCATTTTCAATTATGGGACCCGTGTCCTCGAGGCTTGATAGTCCTCGGGATACCTCGAGAATTCTTCCCATGAATACCTGCAAAATTACATGGGTCGTCTTCGGGATGTGTGGTCGGGCATTTTGCCTTAACCAACTCCCCAAGGTACTCTATGATTGAACATTGATAGTCCTTACCTCGTAAGGACTCTAACCCTATCCATTACCAATATTCAAGAAATTTTAGGATTATAAGGAGTTTATTTTGAAACATACTATAGGTAAAGTAAGGTGAGACTTCTATTTTAATCCAACAATAACTCCTACCATAAGTCATTCCTATCTACCTAACTCTATAAATATGGGGTTTTGGATCATTGTTCAAGTACGTTTTCACATATATTTTCAGTATATATCTTCTCTCAAATTTCTCTTTCTGACTTCAGCATCGGAGAGGCGACGAGGACACACCTCGACGCCTTTGTTTCAGATATCAGAAGATCACGTTCGTGCTCATTCTCAATCGTCAAGCTCAGAATTCAACATGTGCGATTTTTTGTAGCATCACTAATCATTATTGATTCATTCAGAATTCTGCCCAGTGCATGAAAGGATTTGGTTCGACAACTTCCTCTCAATGCTTCAATGGATAGGGACAGGTCAAAAGAAATTTTCGTTGAGCTTTTCAGTCTGAAGAAGCATATTTCCTGTCAAGGGAAAGAGGGCGTGCTTTCTTTTCCAGACGGGATGAACCTGAACTGTATGTTCATGTCCTGTTATAAATTATGCAAGATATATGTGCAAAATAAAATAAGTCAAACAATAAAGAATACCGAAATTTTACGTGGAAACCCAAGATGAGAAAAATCCACAGGGAGAGGAGGAGAATTCACTAAATCAAAATCAATAATTTGTTACAAAATTTGATGCTCCCAACCAAATATAATTGTTCTATAATGCTATGAAACAGCCAACAAGTCGTAGAGTATATATACAACCTTAATAATAGAGTTTTAGATGGAATGGGCATCTCAAACTTCGTCAAAATCGTGAACAAGCCTGAGCCGGATAACACAGTCGTTAGAGTGGCGTTCCTCGTGCGCAGCAAGTGGCAACAGTGACGCTCGAGCGCTAGGCTCACAGGCAGTAAGCGATGGATTTCCTATTCTGAGCACTCGAGCGGAAGACAAGCGCTCGCAAGCCAAAAAGCAGCGACTTCTTCTCATGGACCATCTTTAAACTTCTTCACGGTCTCTTCATCCAAATCACAATACTCAAAAAGGAATTTGGTTTGCACTTCAACATCCCTATAGTAACCTATTGCACTTTTTCTTGGGTTTCTCACCAAGACTAGTGAGTTCTAATCCCTGTGCCTGGAAGCAGAGTGACTGACTGACTAGTAAGATAACCATGGACTCATTAATTCGTTATCAATTCGTTGAAGTACATTACAATTTCATTAACAATGAATCACCAAGACCAGTAATAACAGAATTCCAACTTAAAAATGTTTCAAGACTGGACAGCATTTAATCCAAAATGCCTTTTCATAGTCGAGCCAGATAACCCCAGCAGTAGTCATGTAAAATAAACTTTGGATCACTCCTCGGTGACATAATTCCTAGCTCATAGTTCAATCACTGGGTATTATGCTCACAAGAGATTTGAGTAAATAAATCAGTTATTGTTTGGTTTAACTAAAATAAGTTGATAACAATCTAAATTAAAGTCAACAATTAATTTTAATCATACAATATATAGGATCCACAACTTTTTAACTACAATTTTTATCAACTTTCATTAAAATCTACCAATGTTCTAGATATAAAAGATAACAGATAAATATATAAAAAGATCTAAAAAAAAAAAAATCCCATGTCATGTCGATATTAGTGAAGGAGGAGGGTGATGGCATACGTGCGGTGCAAACTGCAAAGCCTATTATCTGAACAATGTTTGTACACCAGTGCAGTACGTTCCACAAAACAACTTAATGAGCAATTACGATCTAAAAAAATGGTTTTTTGGCTGCATTTGTCACATTCAAAATTGACCTTGTGGAGGAGCCATTCACAGTGGAATGGAAGAAACTGATAATACATTATGCATCAAAATTCTTTAATTCCTCAAACCATCCCAAGAAAACAACCTTCCTTCATGTATTGAAAGCAATATTCTTCCACTACACCCACCATGCAATAGTCAACAAAGTACATACATGTAAACAGTTGATAAAAGCTAACGAGTCAAATATAAACTGAATACAGGAGGGGTCATGACAGTAACAAAATCTTTGGGCCCAAGGATATATAAAGCAAAGTCTCCAACACTATGATAAAACTGGGATACATCTCAAAAGTGATAGTACTAGGCATACTGTTGACTGCAAGACGTCGGATCCAAACATGTGGAAGATCAGTTGTAATTTAAATCCAGATCCACATCTTGGAGGTGCTCCGAGGATCAACTGCGCCATAAATAGCAGCAGATGGCATTAATGAATTGAGAGAACATCAATGACAACATGAAACCAAAACATAAGAGTAACAAATTTGCTTACTTTTCATACTGCTCAGATGGGGGGACTTCTGTATCGCTATATGCGGGACTATCCATGTGCGCAGGCTTAGAATTTGGGCTTTTATCACCATCATAATCATCAGGGCTAACCCTCTCTTTTTGCTCTCTTCGAGGACTTGGACTTGGACTTGGACCATTACCATAATCTGGAGTTGCAATCTCCCCAGGACTGAGTCCACCGGCATCGTCACCATTGGGCCCATCTCTTTGAGTAACTGGGCTTCGTCTAGGGCTGTAATCAGAGTACCTTGCCTTCCTGAGAGTTGGACTATTCCTACGATCATACTTAGAATCCCTTTCCTTTGGACTGGGGCTGCGGCTGGCCCTACGACCATAATCAGGACTTGCCCGCGCTCTACGATATGGATTTGGACTGCGGCCATGACCATAATCAGGACTTGCCCTCTCTCTCTTGTAGGGACTAGGAGACCGATGTTGGTCATATCCTCTCCTTGGTGATCTGTCACGAGTTGGGCCTGGGCTATATCCACTTCGCCTCTCATCATCATCCTTGATAGCATATTCAACACTGATAACTCGATCAAACAGTTTACTGCATTTAACACCCAAACAATCACAACAATGCTGCTAACTAATTTTAGGGTAAGGCATTTGATTAACTTCAAAAACAAAGGTAGGCGTAATGTTAGCATTAGATTCACAAACATTTCCTAAATGAGCTCACCTCATGTTAGTGGCATCCAAAGCTTTGGTTGCCTCCTCCTGTGATTCATACTGAATAAAGGCAAAATTCTTGCGGATCCTCACATTCAGAATTTTTCCATATGGATCAAAATGTTTCTCTAAATCTCTTGTCCTTGTATGGTACGGATCAAAATTTATTACAAATAAAGTTTTCGAGGGTCTCGAGTTAGATGGAGGCTTTCTAGAACTCTCAGGCCTCCTGCTACCACGTTCTTGCTGGGGCACAACAATGAGGAAGAGCATTTAAGTAGTAATCCCAGAAATTAGTTGTACAGAGAAATAAATTAAAAAAAGGAAAAAGAACAAAAGAACAAAACATATATATCACCTTTGTCCACTCAACACGCAGCCTACGTCCCTTTCTGCCAAATTCAATGCGGTCAAGTGCCCTAATTGCATCATCTGCATCTCTCTCATCCTCCATGTAAACAAAAGCAAAACCTGAAATCCATAAAACATCTCTCTTAATAAATCATTACCTATTATGTTAATAAAAATTAATCTATGTGAAGACTCCTCCAGTGAAATGATTGCTGCATTTGAAACATTTTTTAGTCTGCAGCTGAGCAAATCATCAACCCCGTCACCTGATAAAAAAAAAAAAAAAGACCAGCTTCACTGTCTAGAAACTACTGACCAGTAGAATCAGTAACAGACCTTGGCTAGTGAACTAAGCGATGTCAAGAAACAACTATCGAAAGGTGGATTCTCATGACATAACAATGAAAAGAGAGTGCCGTCTCCATTTTATTCTGCTGCCTCAGCTTCGAGGTCTGCAAGTGTAACGTGGAAAAATGAAGACTGGACAAAGGTCATGACAAATGAAGGCAATAATGACTCGGGGAAATGTGAGATGGTGATGCCATGGATGATCGAGGCTCTTCTAGGAAAAAGAAGAGGACACTTGTCACTGCCAGGGAATGAAATGCAGAAGAACCGTCCATCAGCCATGAATTGCATGGACATTGCATTGTAACCCTGCGCCAAAGAATTAATTGAGTATGGGGTTCACACACTTTAAAAAAGATATAAACTTTTTTTTTTAAACATATCCCGACACCCCCACTAAACTCGACAAGGAAAGATTGCTGTCAAATGCATGTTTGGGCAGTATTCTTTGCTGAAAGCAGCTCCTTCGTGTGCTGAACTCTCCACAAGCTTGATAGCACTGGTTTCTGAATATTCTGAAATTTCCTATTCAAGAAATAAAGCGTGTATTCACCAATTGAACACCTTTCCAATCTGCTTGATGTTGTGTTACGAAGACCAGCGACTTGGGCAAGACGATCAGGAATACTCCAGTCACAAAACAATTATCGTGCATGTGTATTGACTTACCTTGGATATGGATGGTAGTGTAGATTGTCAATTCAAAATGAACACATTACTTGTATAAACTGTAAATACTAAATTAATGTGTCAGTATCATGGAGTTGACAGTCAAATTTAAGTCATTCAAGAAGAACGAAAAACTAGGAATTTCTTAGCTGTCTCATCTGGCAAGAGATAATTGCCTAATTGTGTTGTGCAGCTTTACACCTTTGGCAAGTTAAATAAAAAACTATAAATGTGTTTTGGTTTATGTTCCTTGTTAAGTGAAAATAATTTCAACAACTTAGCCTTTTAGGTATATACAGCAGTCAAAAATTATCTTCAAAAGAGTTAACTATCTGACAGCTTTGAATGGCCTGCACCTAACAGAACATAGTCCAGGTAAAACAGACTTACCAGCCTTCATATCAACGCGATCAACTTTTCCATATCTCCTGAAGAGTCTTTCAAGATCCGATTGCCGAGCATCATACTCAAAGTTTCCACAGAAAATAGGCCTCATTTCAACTTAGCACTGATTGTCAAAAACCTGCAACAATGAGAAAGTGAACATACATTTTTTTATTTTTTTGTAAGCAACCACACCAATATTCTAAGAACATGCACTGTTTGATATTTTTTGGTCAATCGAACACTTTTTATACTTGAGAATACACCAAAATACTAAAGTTATGAAGATTTCAAATTAAGAACTCAAATATATATTGATATAAAGTAGATCTCAAAAACTGTAAAATAACTAGTCATTTACCACTGAGTGGTGTTCTTTAGTTCACAAATGGAGTTTGCCTAAAACTTAAAAGCAGAAGCCCAAGAAAGATGAGGGATATTTTTTAGTTTAAATATATTAACCTCTAATATTTAACTTTTTTCAATATCTGATATCTAAAAGAAAAATGTAAGTCCATTTTCCTTTTCTAAGTAGGCAAATGAGGTGAATCAGTAATCCCCAATTTTACGATTACTTTTCCTTTCACTAACTAAAATACCCAAACAAATTGTTCAGTTTTCAGGTCCTATAATTCACACAATCTACTGAACAGGCCCAGCAAAACCATCAAGAAAAATAAAGCGAAAAAAATAAATCCCGAAGTTACAACTCAAACCAAGAATTATCTTAAATTTATCCACGTTAAAATCCAGAATCATAAAAAATTAGGCTTCAGCTAACGCCAAAATAACTTTAAACATCACAAATAATTCAAGAATACATACAGATAATCAGATTTTTATCTAAAACGATAAAAGAAAATTAAAAAAACAAACTTCAGGTATGGATACGAATGAAATGGAAATTAAAATTTACAAATAACGGGAAGATGTAATTTTGATGTACCTTCGGAAATTTCGAAACCCTAGACAGAGAAAGCTCGCTGAGAGAGATATCTTTCAAAATGGATAAAAATCAAGTGGAGTGTTATGGTTACTTGTACGACGGGTATTTCAGTAATGGCTCGATCGAACAGCCACTTTTTCACGCCAATCAAAAATATTTGTTATTTATCGTAATGGTCTTTTATTGATTAAAAAACAAAAATAACCTTAAGGGCGTGTTATGTAGAGATTAAAATCGGATTAAAATTAAAAAGTTAATTTTTATTGTTGACTTTTATTAAACGAGTGGGACCTAATAATGATCATTTTTTCAATTTTAATTAGATTTTAAACTGTACCAAACAAACTCTAAATATTTTACACAAGGGTAATTGGCGTAAAACGTCCCTACCTATGATGAGGTTTGTAGAAAACGTCCATACGTTTGATTTTTTGGTGCAGAACGTCCCTACCTTTGCATTTTCTTGCGTAAAACGTCATTTTCACCAATTTTTAACATAAAATGACCATTATACCCTCCTATATAAATAAAAAAAAAAAAGAAAAATGAAGAATAAATTACAATCTGTTTACCAACTTTTTTATGGTCCAAAATAAGTGCAAGAAAAGGGCTCACTTTATCATAATTGCACCCAAGCCCGCGTCTCCACCCAAAAATTGAAAACCTTAGCTCTTCCATCTGAAATGATGAGACTGTACTATTTGGTGATGAAATCCACATGGCTTCCTTAGCCTCCTGCACCCCTCGAATCCTCCGAATTACGTTCCCCGGTTCAACAACTACTATACGAATTAGTAAAATCACTAAAGATTAAGACCTGTGAAGAAAAAAATAAAACCAGTAATCTTGCAGCTGTATAAAAAACAAAAATTTCTAGACTATGACGAAGAACAAAGAATTTTAATATTTTCATTCAGCCATGGAAAATGAAGCTTATCGAAGGAAGTTTGACTCCTAGGAATAGGAGAGAAGGGCATAAGATCAAGCTGAATCGGTAGATTTGAATCAGATGAGACTTTGCCTCTGGTTTTAACTTCAGCACTTGTCTCGCCCAAGGCCACGCAGAACCCTATATCATTCCCAGCAATCTTCTGTGATTTGTCAAGAAATGTGAATGGCTTAGGTGTTTCCCTAAACTCAAAGCCAAATCCATCTATGTCGAGAAAGAGGGAGAGAGCCGAAGGAAGATAAATTTTGATGGAAATGAGTTATTAAAGGGACCCATCCCAGAGAATTTAGAACAAGTCCACTGATTGAATAGACTAAAGAAAAATGAAAATGAAAAACCTCATAGCTTCATCTGACAAAGTGCTTTTA
>CAIGRS010160102.1:0-10025 GCA_903798395.1 Fraxinus floribunda | reverse complement strand
TTGAGTTTTTTTTTTTTTTTTTAACCTAACATCTAGGCAGTTTTTATTTTAATTTTCATTTTTGACCTCACAAGACAAATAGTCTGAATCTGTCCCTAAAAACACATGAACTGTCATATATAATCATGTATTCAATATAGTAACGTTCAATAAACAATTGGGTTTCTTTTGATTTTCCACACCCTATAAGTTGGTTTTCTATTGTACTATTTTCTATAATATAGTAATGTTCAACAAAGATCCATTATCACGCATAATAAAGACAAATTCAGAAACTTTAGGCAACTCAAAAACCTATGTGTCATGATTCAAGTGTATGTCGGCCTTAGACATCAAATTTGTATGCACACTGCATCATACTAATCGATAAATGGCGTGTATTCAATTTGGGACTTTTGAAAATTTTGATAAACTTTTTTTAAGTGATGAACTTTTATGAATTTCGTGGATTTTTTTATAAATTTGTATGGAATTAGCGAAAGTCTTTTGCAGGCTTATAAACTTTCATATTAAAATTTTTAGAGACTTTTGAATACTTTAATTTGAGATAGAATGTATGTGTATCTAGTACAATATTGTGAAATTATCACATACGAGCCAGTGGTTCTCACGATTTCACTTCTCTTTCCTTCTCCCCCATATTTTAAAAAAATAAAAAATTATGACCTTAATTAATTAAATAAATAATAATAATAATAATAATAATAATAATAATAAATTTAATATTCAATATTATTAATATAATATACCATTAAAGAATAGATGAAAATATATACTTAAATTTAATTATAAATTAGTCTATATAAAACTTTATAATTTAATTAAAAATAGATATAAAAGTCTTTTTTACTTATTTTTTTAAGTTATAAGAATACAATTTATTTTTTCATAGAAAATAGAAATAGAAATAAACAATAAGAGAGAGAAAAATAGAAACTAAAATCAATACAAAAAAATAAATTTTAATCATAACTCTAATGTTCTTCAAAGGGAAAAGGAAAGAAAAATATTAAAAAAAAAATACATATTAATTTTTATTTTTATTTATGCTAAAAGTAGTACAGTGGAGACATTTATAAAAGTTTTTAAAAGTCATAAAATTTTGAATACCCCAAAACTTATAAAGATTTATAAAAGGTTTTAATTGAATACATTGTGACTTTTAGATATTTTTAAAAAATTAATAAAAGTTTCAATTGAATACACCAGTACTTTTAGAGAGTTTCCAAAAGTCTACATTAAATACTCCTAAAATTTTTAAATCCCAAAAAGTTATTAAAAGTCTCAAATGAATACACCCCCCAAAAACTATCTGAACATAATAAAGCACTTGAATTAAATCGAATTGTTATCTGAAAACCTACAAAGTTCACATTTTAAAAAAAAAATTAAATAAAATCTCAAATTACATAAAAAGAAACTAGAAACAAAGTGAGAACATATGTGAAAATGCCATCTAATTTAGAAAACAAAAGCTCATCAACATTAACATGTTTCTATTCTGAATAGAGACGATTGAGGAGGGTGATCATAACAGTTTCCCATTTAAATAACACTAATTTCGAAGTTCATGTCTGTTAATGTTTACAGGAATTCACAGGAATTCAAATGTTCTCTCTTATGCAAGTGGCTCCACATGATTAAATTATTGGCAAAAAACCTCCCCCCACCCACCTATAATGTGAGTATTCTGTGATTTCCAGGCCTGTACGTGTATCATTATTCATTTATTGTTGTTGTTGTTGTGGAATCTGATAGAGCAGATATGGATTTTGGGATGTTCTATGATGAAATATTGGCGGCCATTGTTATTAACGAAGGAGAGAACTTTTGTTGGTGCGATGATTATAATTTTTTAACAAAAAAAGATGATGAAGTAGCTGAAGCTAATGCTAAAGCTACATTTCAATCCTCCTCATCCCCTGCTTATTTAGAGCTTAAGGTTGAGGAATCATCGCCTGCCTCTAAAATGGATGCTCCATCTCTGACAGTTGATATTGCTTCGGCTCCCACCATGGCACCTACTACAGGAAAAGGGTGGTGGTGACTCCATATGCATCAATTTGTGTTATTTCAAACATGGATTTAAAATTTATAAAAAATCTTGAATCAAAATGAAACAACCTATAATTAAACACTTTTAGAAATCACAAAGAAAAACTAGAAATTGAGAAAGAAACATATCTGGAAAGAGTAGCAGTCGTCGATCTGGTTATGGATTGTTTATGTTGATTTCATCCTTAATATTTTGATCATAACAAACAAGATCAACATTATTTCTAACAATTGATTTTGAGTTATGATAGTTCAATGTTAAAATCGATCAAGCATTGTCAAAATCAACACATCATAAATCGAACTCGAAATGAAGATCAAAGTGAAAGTTAAGCATTCAAGTCAAATCATTCGAGACGAGTACTTAAAACATTAAAAATCAAGACTATCAAATCGGGCTCATGAAGAAGGTTAAGATCGAAATCAAGCATTAAAACCAAGCATCAAGAAAAATCGAGATTAAGAGTTCGAGAGCTGATAAGAAAGAAACTTTGAAGCGAGATCAAAGACTAGGGCATGTTCTCTTTACCGTTTTCAAGCCAATTTCTGTTTTCGATTTTTCAAAATAGTGAAAACGCGCTCTCTTTCCTATTTTCGAAAACGCATTTTTGAAGACAAAAATTTACAAAAAAAAATTCAAAACGACAAATTTGTTATTTTGAGTGTTTTCAGTTATAATCAAACCAGAATTTTCAAAACGCGGTCAAAACAATTTTTCAAAATGTCAAAAAGAACACATTTTTAACAATCTCAAAATGGACACTCAAAACACAAAACTCTAAATGAATTCAAAACACAAAACACAAAATTGAAATACAAAGAGAACAACCCTTAGGCTTTCGAGATCATATGTAAATGTATAATACTTTGATCTTTAGTAATGAATGACAATAGCTCAAAAATCATTTTGCGCACGAAGAGTTAATTTCATATTACTTATATAAAATATTTTTGAAGAGTTAATTTCATATTGCTTGCATAAAATATTTTTGATCAAAAGTTATATTGATTTTTCAAAGTGATACATGAACTTAAATCATATCTCAAAAAGAAAGGAAAAAAAAGAGTCAACGGTTGATCGGTTGACCGGCCTGCGCGACAGTCGATCGGATGTCTCTAACGATCCAAAATTTGATCGTTCTGACTGTATAAATGGTTATATTGGTCATCCGAAAATTGTCGATCGACCGGACTGGTCATCTAATTTGGAAGAATGTATTGCGTTTTGATTGCTATAAATATTACTTCACTTTGCATTCATCACAACAACAATAAGAATGCTTTCTTGATAAATATATTTAAAAGATCCTCTTTAAACTTACATTTTTACATTCATTTTATTTATCTCTTCATAACAACAACTTTGATTATTGAATCAAACTTCTTGAATTATTTATCTTATCAAAGTTTTTCATTTATCTTTGTGTTTAATTTATTTATATCAATTTTAAAATAAATATATTTTTTAAGAAGATATTTGCACTTACATTGCATAAACTTTTTTACTTCGTCATATTGAAACTTTGATTGAATCAAACTTGTAAACATCATATTCATCAAAGTTTCTAATTTCTCTCTTAGTACTTAATTCATCACAAATTATTCATTGAAAGAGAGATATTTTTGAAGAAGATTCTTACACTTTCATTGCATAAACTTTTCTTCTTCTTTATATTAAAACTTTGATTGATTGAACTAAACTTGTAAAATCATCGTATTCATCAAAGTTTCTCATTTCTCTCTTAGTACTTAATTTATTACGATCATCTATTTTAAGAAAGATTATTCTTGAGAAGATTTTTGAACATACATTGTATTTATCTTTTCATCTTCTCATNACTTGTAAAGTTGTCATATTCATCGAAATTGCTCATTTCTCTCTTAGTTCTTAATTTATTACAATCATCATTAAAAGAAGATATTTTTGAACCTACATTGTATTTATTTTTTCATTTTCGCATTGAACCATTTTGATTGATTGAATCTAATTTTTAACTATCATATTCGTAAAAGTTTTTCATCTAATACTTGAACTATCATTTATTACTATTTATTGAAGTGAAAACCTCTCTTAGTACTTAATTTATTTGTATTATTTATCAAAAGAGAAATTTCATTATAAAATCACTTTGATAAAGTGTGGGTCGTGTTGAAATCCCTTAAAAATCAACATTGTATAAAGATGGGTACACTTTATTGTAAGTCATCGTGTGGGTCATATTGAAATCTCATAAAGCTCAACATTGTATAAGGATTGTTGCTCCTTGTTTGTAAGTCACCGGAAGTGTTGTAAATAGTTGGATTGCACCATAAGTCAAACAATATAGTGAAAAGGCCTTGCTCGTGCAGGAGAAATTGGTAACGGATGACGTAGATAATTGTTTTGGATCGAATCTCTACAAATATATCGTTTGCATCATCTATCTCATTTTTTTTTTATCACTTTTATATTTATGCTTATTATTTGAATTAATCTATTTAACGTTTTTATATTGTTCAAATTGCTCGTGCTTAATTATTATTGTATTTGTGTATATTTTTTAAATTGTTATAATTGCTAATATATTGTATAAGACTTGAATTTATTTTAGAAAAAGTTAGAAAAACCACCCCATCCCACCCCACCCCTGGTTAGTTATTCTTGGGCTTTCAGTTTAGGAGGTGGTTGTTATGGACCAGTTGCAGATGACATTGTGGGTGGCCGGTGATGAAGGTGGGACTTTCTAGAGGTTTGAGATTTTGGAAATTTGCATGTATTACTTACGAGATTAAGAACTTTAATTAGTTTTAAGATTATTATTTTTTTATTTTGGGAGGGTAGGGACCTAATTTCCTCTATTATTAGCAAGGGTTGAGTTAGCTTCACAAATTTGTTGTCCCCGTTCAGCTTAGGGTTAAAATTACTCAAAACTTCGACTTGAGATCATTCAGTAAAAATTAAGGGTTCGTTTGGTTCATATTTTAGTTTTCAACTATTCAAACTTAAAAAATTAATTTGTCGAGAAATCAAGTGTTATTGGGGCTCTATTATAATCAAAAGTGTTCTTCTGCCCACGGTGAAAAATTTAATATTGTCCACTTGGAGAGAATCTTGCTTACGTTTCTCACATTTGAAGAGAATCGTAAGTAAGATTTTTTTATCACATCAGCAAGTAGGCAATCTTATCTTGTCCACCGTGGGCAGGCGTACAATTTCACTATTATGAAACTCATTATGCAATCAAGTTAAATCTAAACAAAGATTTAAGCCGACTTGACTTGTATACACTTCATATTAATGGTAGGTCATGGAGCTTGTACTTCTTGGTGCATGGGCTTGGAATTTATTCTAGTTTCTATGAAAATAACTTCTGTAAATTTGTTTAATTTTAAAAAAGTTTACTTTGTTAAGAAGAATAAATCAAATCTTAAAAGAATTGAATTTTACCCTTAACAATATGTTCCAAATCTTATCAAATTTTTACATTGTTTTACCTACTAAGCGCTAATCTTCAAATCTTACCTCCTCCCATTGCATCAATGGAAGTGCACCATCTATATCAAAATATTTAGAGTAAAATGCACTTAGCTTAGTTGCAAAAAAAAATATTATTATTTTTTTTTCTAATTTTGTTTTGTTTTGTTTTTTTTTTTTGAGTGACTCAAATTAATCTACGTGTTGCTTCGAAAAACCCTAAAAAGTCGGTCAAACATTTATAGCATAGATCGTATAGTGAAAGGTGTACCACAAAATTCATCTACTAAACATGAAAAGATGTCTTAGAAAATGACTTAACATGAAACCATTATCAATGCTATATTGCAATCATTCGATGAGAGAAAATATGGAAAAGGCAAAAGAAAAATAAGGTGTGTTCCTTGATAAGTTCATGGAGCTAAAAAAAAAGAAGTTAAATACAAATGCAAAGTATTGGAAGATATGGTGTATATCTTTTTGTAGGGACAAGTTTATCCCTTTCTTGTACCTAACAAAGTTGAGTTATGAGTTTCTACGGATAGTTGGCCCGACCTTTTTCACTTGATAGCGAGTGCTTATTGTGTTACAATGACGTATATAAATTTTAACTTCTCGCGCTTGGCATTTTGATGAAATTATTAGCTTTGGGACTTGCTCGTCAAAACTGAATGAGGACCCCAAGTACTCTTAAGTGGTTCGGTTTGAAGAGCTTACAGTTTTATCGTTCTAAGCATGTTCGAGGGCGAGAATCATCGTGTCAACCTTGCCCTGGCAAAATTGGTGTAAAATAATAATAATAATGCCAACCATCCTATTAAACCCAATATTACTCCTACAACCTCCAAAGATTTCCATAAATCATGTGGGAATTTTCTAATCATGAAATTGTGCAAATCAAGATTTGTGTAACTAATGAAAATCATAAATTAGGTAAGACAAATATATGATCACATGCTTTTGGCAATTTTTAATCTGATATCTCATAATCCTTGATTAAAGACAGAATTAATTATAAGTCTTTAACATATCTCAAAGAGACTATCATAGATTAAGGGCAGTAGTTTATCTGCTTCTTTTAGTTCGACAAAATATTTTCAAAAAATTATCTAAATATATTCAAAAATAGTTTCTTAATTTCAAATACGAGTATTGAGTTTTCAAAACAGCCAAACAGGCTCTATAGTCTAATTATACAAAGTAGAAAAAAAAAATTAGAAAAGACTAAAAATAATTGAGACAAGAACTTTGTATAACTATAAAATATTATTCACGGATAAAAATTTTACACAATTAAATTCAAAAGATTCAAGATAATATTATTAAAAATATGAAATGTCCAAAGGTGAAGTCAAGTATTTTATCATATATGAATAATTATCCCTCTCAGCAAAGTTTTTATATTCGAACATAAGGAGAAAAGTATAAAATTATTTCCACGTCATTAACAAATTGAATAATGTTATGTAAATCCATTGATGTTGTAACACTAGTTTAGATGAAGACTCTAAAAATGGCCCAATTTATGAAAATTCTTATCTGACGAATATCAGTGTCACGACATTTCAAAATTCAAAATACCGATGAAGACCACCCCTCACTCTTGTCAATTGTACATACGTAATCTTTCATTGTTTTTACAAAGGATTCAACGCAATGAAAGATAAAAGTTGAATGAATTATTTAATTCTATCTTTGATTTAATACTACTTAATATCATTTAAATTGATATCATAACATCAGTAATACTTAAATAATATTACTCTAAAATATAACACGATCTCCACGGCCATTCAAGAAAATAATATGAAAAATCTTCTAAAGGTTGCCAATGGGCCACATTGATAAGCTCATAGGAGTGGTTGGGATTTTGGGGAAAGTGCATTACAAGTCAAATGCAAGAGGAAGGTAATGAGTTTGGTACATTCACAAATAAAAAAATGCAGGAGCATGTGAGTGGGGTCATTATTTCTATCAAATATAAACATCCCATGTCTTAGATTTGGTTTATGTAGAAGAATATTTAGGTTGTGTTTCAGTCACATTATTTTGAAAGAATATATTCTGAAATAATAGATTGATGGAAAATGTGTGATTGAAAAACAATGAAAAATTATTGATATAATAAAAAATATTATTTTATTGAAGAATATGTGATTGAAATTGCGTAGAAAAATGAGAATGAAAATTTTAATGTGTACCAAATAGGGATTAGGAAGATGCACATGTACCCTTTTCTCTAATTGCATAATTAGGATTGGACATCGCCACGTTCCAATTTGAAGTAGATCAAACCAAAAAATAATGAAAATTCTATATATATATAGTCAAATGATTTGTCGTCCAATTACATAAGCGAACCAGAATGGACCATAACTGACTAGTTTGGTTCAATCTAATTTTTACGCTTTTTAAAGTGTAATTTTTGTATACATTTTTTTTTTTTTTAATTTCACTTGCATTCTTTATTTTTAAACAAGAAAATAGTTAAATAAATGCATATCAATTCTTAAAAAATAACTTATGAGATGTAATCATTCGAAGCCCTACAAAGGAGATTTTGGTAAAATTAATGAATATAATGTACTTTATGTTATACAGTCCTCACTCCATTATTGGATGCACCTTTTTGGTTCTAATTCTCGAAGAAATCAAGGTAGATTTGTGAAGATCGTGCCCCATAATGCCTCGTACGGCTAGACGTGGTGCAATGGCACCATTTTGTCCAAGCTATCCGGTTTAAGAATTAGGGAGGGGCCGAGTGATTAATTTTGTGTGTCGAGCATTAATCATCGCATCACGAAAATGTTGAAATAATGCATTGAAAATTTGGTATTGGAATACGTGTAACTTAAGCTATTTTTGTAGAACCGTGCTTGGCTACAAGAAGGAGGTTCACAAGGGATTGGGGTGGTTGGTTCACAAATATTCACAAATATTTACAGGTGGGGGTGGGTTTTTTTTTTTCATTTTTTATTACAGTAGGCCCCACCCTTGTGTCTGTGAAATACTATTATGTACAATTGGCTTTTCTCATTTTTGTAATATATCAACTTTGGTATAATTATTGAACGAAGGACACTACACTTCTATAAGATAACCAATATCTGATTATAAGTTATGTACGATGAAAGGTTTCTGATGTGGTTTTATACGGATACCTTCGAAGATTGTGATTAGACGTGAAAAAAGATTCAATGAAAAAAGGAACAATATGGAAAGCAATACTAGGCCGTTGTTTGAACGTCGATTTTCTCAAAATTCATTTTTAACGACATTTTTCTATCAAAATATTTTACACATAAATTTCAAGTTTACACATTCTCCAAAAAAATCATTGTTCAATAACATATTTTCCCCCGTAGATGGGATTCAAACATGGGCTAGATCTATTTAGAGAGTATTACCCTTGTTTTTTTTTTTTTTTTTCATATTTCCTATGACTTTTTACAATTGATCGACCATTGCAAATGCCTCAGGCTCTACTCAGTACATCCGTTTGTCTTCTAAAGTTTTCTTATCCTTACCTGATTTCCCACCTAAATATTAAATCTCAACATGTTACTCAGTTAAATTGTCCTCATAAAATACTTCGAATAGAAAAGTTTTAACGAACACAGCTTTCGAATCTATATCAAGAAAGAAGTGAAACCACATTACATCGATTGCGAAATCGAATTAGTTAGTCGGATTAGAGCATTACCACAAATATATTAATGATTATTCAAAAAAAAAAAAAATATAGGGACAAATAACTAATTTATTGTTAAAGAGGGACACAAATAATTAATGTAATTGTCCAATTGGTATATTTAATTAGAAAAAAATGTTAGATGATCAAGCCTCTCGTGTGGTGCGTTATCTCTTTACAGCGTATGCTTTATCGATATTCTTAATCAAGTAATTTCTTGAGCACTGCAATTAACGTGCTAACATTATATAGTTTTGAAACAAAAATAAAATAAATTAAACACACATTGCTTTTATCGAGAAATTTAGACATGCTTTTTTTTTTTTTCTTTTTTTAATAAATTATAATATCAGCAAATTTTCACACCTTTCACGAAAAACATGTTTTAATTGAATTGGTTGGTCCGCAAAAACACAATAAAAAAAATTAAAAAAAAATTATTTTTCCCTGTTTCTCTTAGAATTTTATATAATAAAAACATGTTTTAATTGAATTGGATGATCAGCAAAAAAAAATTAATAATAATAATAATAATATATATATATATATGATTTTTCTACTTTTCAAAAAGTAGTCGACAGCAACTGTTCAATCAAGGACCTTTCAACTATTCAAGATTCTTTCAGATTTACTTTTTCAATCTATAAATTCTTTGTATTTCATTCAATGTAAGTCAGAGTTTAGAACGGGAGATAACTAAACTTCTCTCTTGTATTATTCATCAATAAATCTTTATATGTGTGTGTGAGTGAGTGACAATACACCGATTACACCAAGAATCACTGGGCTCAGTCTCTAAATCGACCACCACAAACCAACACTTCC
>CAIGRS010160089.1:0-15171 GCA_903798395.1 Fraxinus floribunda | reverse complement strand
TAATGCAAAGATATTGACTACAAGCTATATATTCTCTTTCTTTCTGATTAATCTTAGGTTTTTAGTGTTTGAGGTCAACAATCTTGATTATGAGTTTGGCTCTTAGTTGGTTGTTTATTATATCTCATACATTTCGTCGGAGCCCGAAAATTTTTGTCTCTTGTTATAAAGCTTCTCCCACATCCAAACCTTATTTTATTGTTGATTGACAATCGTTCCACACGTGTTGGAATTAGCTTGAGAGAACGCGAGTAGGCCCGATATCTGTTGTCCATGTTTACGGTGCAAAGAACGAGGTTAATACATTGACATCGTCTGTGGAAAACTTCACTATAACCACAAACATTCCCGTGGAAAAAGTTTATCGGAGGACAGCTAAGCATTCCCAATTGAAAAATGATTTGTTCTTGAAAAAGAACAAGATGACGCCTCAAAAGTTGAAAAAATTTGATAGTTTAACTAAGAAAAATGAGTTCAAATCGTGATGTCCCTCCTAGGAGGGTAAGAGAAAACCTCTGATGAAAAGGCTTCACGAGTAGTGGCCCCCGCAAGTCAGCATTGACCCCACCACCACTACATGCCTGGTGGGATAAGGGTAGCTGCTCAACTCACTCGGGAGATAGCTACCATGACTGCTAACATGAGGAATATCACCTACAAAACATGACCATGTAAGAACTTCTCATGCAGATGCAAGGCTAGGAAGGACCTCCAATCCCTCTTTTTGGGAGAGTTAAGTTGAATCCTAGTACCAATTGAGCAAGTTGCCCAATGGGTACTAGGATTCAACTTACGTCTCTTATATGATGGAGGTCTTGGGTTCAAATCCTAGGGACACGTCAGAAAGTTGTGAGGGGGTAAGTGGGCATCTGCCCACCCCAAGCAGACAGTACATACAATATGATAATGACCGCGGAGCAAGGTCGGGTCGTTACATAATGAGACGTGAGATCATCAATAAGGAGTTGATCGATCACGAATGACCCACCCATCACCTAATGGATCGCCAATAGAATCAGGTTGGTAGTGAAGTACCCAATTTCGAGTAAGCACTTACTACAGCTACGTTGAATGCGGTGCCCACATTGGCCTACGAAGAAGTGGCCCCTGAAACTAATATCAGGCAAATTGGGTCCGGACAACGGGCCCTTTAAAGAGGAAGAGGAAGATGTTGGGGACGGGATTCAGAACCAATGGATAGGCCAACAGCCCTCAATATTGTATTTGTCATCATTCCTACTGTGTTCACACAATAGACTGTAGAGATATAGTCGAATACCCTAGGTAGTGGAGCACACAAAACAACTAAAGAAATGATCGCCCTTCTATGGACATGCCCCGGCCTAGGCACTATCAAACGCCTAAGCGCGAAGAGGCTAGATCCTCCCATCTATAGCCAGCTCCACGATAGAAGTACTGTGATAAAGAAAAGCTTAGGGAGGTACAACGACAATATATGAATTCCCCGACCAATATGGAAAACGCTTACATCGATGAAATTGATATGATTTTTTGAGGACCTTACGGGGCAATACAAGGAACTCACAAATGAACTATGCTAGAAAAGTGAATGACCATCCAATGACTAGCTACATAGTGGAAAGTAGTTCTTGAAGGAAGTTACCACCTATTGCCTTTACCCAGGAAGACGCTGTTGTGACGCCCTTGAAGAGAAGGCTGTTGTGGCCTGTAATGGGTTGAAGCGGAGCTTATTGATAATGGTAACTCCTTCAACATCCTTTTTGGGGCTACTTTTGACAAGATGATCGTTGATCACGAATTAACCCCATCACAACCCCCTTGTATGACTTCACGAGTGATAGCATCATCTTAAAGGAAATGATAATCCTTGTTATGGAAATGGGAGAGCCACCCCAGATAGCTTTAAACTTCATGGAATTCTTGGTAGTGGATAACAAGTCAGCATACCATGGGGTGCTAGGTAGACCTGCTATAAAGAACTTACGGACCGTCACCTCCATTCACCACCTATGAATGAAGTTCCCTATTGAACATGGGATAACCCCAGTTAGGGGTGCCCAAGAAGGAGCAAGGAAATACTACCCGAACTTAATAGGAAAAGGGATGTCAACATGGTGCTAATGGACGTTGATATGGTGGACGTCCCAAGAAACCAAAATTTTAGTCAAGAAGACATCGAGATGATGGATGCCCTTGAGCAGGTGGTCATGATTGATTAATTGGACCATCATATTATTAAGTTAGAATCCCGAGCAACATCGATGGAGGAGCTAGAAATCTTCCCCGATGGATCCTCAAGACCCCACTAAGGCATTACAGGTGGAAAAAGACCTACCATCGAAGACCAAAGAGAGAATCAACGATTTTTTATATAGAAATATTGATGTCTTTACATAGAGGCCCGAGGACATGGTAGGCATTTATCCGAAGGTCAGTTTTTATTATCTGAAAATTGATATAAGGTTGTCTTGCATAGAAAAAAGAGAAGAGCCCTTAACCTGGAAAGTTATGAGGCTCTGAGAGGCCATTTACCCGAAGTGGGTCTCAAACCTAGTTCTGGTAAAGAAATACAATGGTAAATGGAGGATGTGCATAGATTTCTCCAAACTTAACCAATCTTGTTCAAATGACAGTTTTCCCTCTTTCAAGGATAGACCAACTTATAGATTCCACTACTGGACATGAGCTTTTGAGATTTATGGATGCCTATTCAGGTTATAATCAAATCTCTATGCACCTGGCATACGAGGAAGACGTCTCATTTATCACTGACAGAGATCTTTCTTGATACAAGATGATTCACTTCGTGCTAAAAAATGCTAGTACTATGTACCAGAGACTCATTAAAAAAATATTTTTCCAACCTCATTGGCAAAACAATGGAAGTTTATGTATATGACATGCTCATGAAAATCTCAAAGGCAGATGACCATGTAAGGCACTTGGATGAAACTTTTTAAATTCTACGAAGGTACATAATGAGATGTTGAACCCCCCTCAAGTATGCGTTGGAGTTGTCTCAGGAAAATTCCTAGGATATATGGTTAACCAAATGGATATAAAGGCAAATCCAAAAAAAAACTGAGCTTTAGCAGAGATGAGGTTTCCTAAAAAACCAAAGGAAGTACAAAGCTTGATAGGGCCTATGGCGGCTTTAAGTCATTTTGTCTCGAAGGCCATCGACAATTGCCTCCCATTCTCTAAGATCTTGAAATGAGACAAGAAGTTCCAATGGACGGAGGAGTGTAAACTGGCCTTCCAGAGGCTGAAAAAGCTCCTAGGATAGGCCATCCTTCTCTCAAAACCAAAGTATGGAGAGGCTTTGCAACTCTATTTGGTTGTTTCTAATGAAGACATTAGTACTGTTCTAGTAAGGGAAGATGATACCATCTAGTTCTTGTCTATTTGTGAGTAAGGTACTTTTGGCTGTCAAAACCCGCTACCATGACATGGAAAATTTAGCTCTTTCCTTGATTACTGTATCTAGAAAGTTGATGCCATACTTCTAAGCTCACATGAAACTAGTGTTGACCAACTTCCCGTTCAAGCATGTGTTTTAGAAAGTCGACTCTTCAAGAAGGTTGCTAAAATGGATGGTTGAGTTTTATCAATTTGACATTTTTTTCAAAATGAGAATCACTATCAAAGGTCAAACTCTAGCCGACTTTGTGGCAAAATTTGCCAACGTCCCCAAGATGGACAAAATAATGGAGCCCGTCGAACCTCTTACATGGAACTTATTCATGGATGGTTCATCTAGGGACACAGGCTAAGGAGCAGTGTAATCCTGATTAGCCCCGAAAGACATAAATTCAATTGCATAGTGAGGTTTGAGTTCAAGAATTACCAACAATGTGGTGGAATATGAGGTAGAACTGGCCGGCTTAAGGTTAGCTAAAGAAATACAAGTAAAAAGGTTACTCAATAACGGTGATTCCCAGTTAATAGTTAGCCAGATAAATAGCAACTTCACAATTAGAGACAAGAGCATGTCTGCATTTATCAAATTGGTGATGGATTTACTCCCATGTTTTAAGAAATTTGAGTTAGCTCAACTTTCATGTGTTGAAAATGCCCACGCCGATGCCTTGTCCAAGCTGGCCAGTAGTAAAGATTCGGAACTACTAACGATTGTGTCGATTGAACACCTCTCAGAGCCCTCCACTGCTAAAGGAAAAGATGTAATATGGGTAGAAGGAAAGCCTATATGGATGCAACCTAAAGTGGCCTTTCTTAAGATCAAACCATCCCCAGCAACAAAGATGAAGCTTACAAACTTAGGAGAAGGACAACCCACTTTGTATTCTAGGATGATGTGCTCTACAAAAGAGGTTTCTCCTTACCTCTTCTCCGGTGTGTGTGGGGGGAGGAAGCCACCTATATCATTCGCGAAATTCATGAAGGTGTTTATAGAAATTACGCTGGATGACTCATGCTGGTACAAAAAGTAATATGGTAGGGGTATTATTGGCCCACTTTGAAAAAAAAAAGGCGATCCAATTTGTACAAAAATGTGATAAATATCAACACTCCTATCCACAGATAACCTTTCCAAAAGATGACAATGATATCCAGCTCATAACTGCTTGCTAAATGGGGATCGACCTTATAGGCCACTAACCCAAGGATAAAGGTAGTGCGAGCTTTGCTATATTCACCATTGATTACTTCAAAAAAATGGGATGAAGCTGAACCTTTTACCAAGATCACAGATGCTAACACTTTCAAGTCCATGTAGAAGAATATAATATGCCGGTTCAGAATTTTCCATTTAATTATCTCGGATAATGGGGGTTAGATTGATAACGAAAATGTCATTGACCTGTGTGAGGAACTTGGGATCAAGAAGCATTTTTTAACACTTCACCACCCTCAAGCAAATGGACAAGTAAAGGCTGTAAACAAAGCTACTAGGTATACTTTGAAGGGAAAAATTGACGCCTCTAAGGAATCATGGGTTGATTAACTGCCATAAATATTATGAGCAATTTGGACTACAAGTCGAACCCCAACTAGAGAAATTCCATTCTTGATGGCCTATGGTGTAGAAGCAATGAGCCCGATGGAAGTCGAGTTGACTTTTCCTATTCTCCAAGGAACCAGGGGTAGGCACGTTGGGTCCAAACTGGGAAGGACCGTATCACATTAAAGAAGAGCTATAACATGACACTTATTGGATATAAGACCTGAATGGGAAAATGTAGCCTTGCCCATGAAACATAGAGCATCTTAGAATATACTACAAGTGAATGGGTTCTATGGCTGGAGGAACCTTCCCAACCATTGTAAATATCTTGAAATGATTCAATAAAAAAATATTTCATCTAATAGATCTAAGGTACAAGCTTTCCATGGCGAAGCTGAACTTTATAAGAGAAACCCCTACATGAATGAACCATCCACCATGTAGGGAAGTATGTACATCTTGAAGGAGAAAATCAGATCCCAAAAAAGGATTACCTCATTAGTTCTCCAAAGTGTATGACACAAGCCTCCAATGATGAAACTGGACTTTATGGAAGAAGTACCTAAATGGATGAGTCATCCGCCATGTAGGGAAGCGTAGGCACCACGAAGAAGAGGACTAGATCCTAAAAAAGGATTACCTTATTGGTTCTCCGAGATGTACAACACAAGCCTCCCACGACGAAACTAAATGTCATGGGAAAAGCCCCTACATGGATGAATTATCTACCATGTAGAAAAGCGTGGGCACCTTATAAAAGAGGATCGGATCCCAAGAAGGATTACCGCATGGGTTCTCTGAGGCATACATCACAAGTCTCCCATGCCAAAACTGAACTTCATGGGAGAAGCTACATGGATGAACCATCCACCATATAGGGAAGCGTGAGTGCTTCGGAGAAGATGATCGGAACCCAAAAGGGATTGCCACATTGATCTTATGAGGCGTGAAGCATGAGTTTTTCGTGATAAAGTTGAGCATCATAAGAGTGAAAATAACATTAAAGTTGAATGTGTTTGAAGATTAGTCATCCTACAACTATTGGAAAGAAAAGTCATTATATTTACTTTAATTTAGCTTGTAAGTTATATTGTTAAAGTTATGTACCTTATGGAGGTCCCAATACTTGCAAGTTATATTATTTCCCAATACTTGCAAGTTATATTGTTAAGTCAAGAACCTTATTGCAAGTTATAAGTTATTGACAAAGTCCTAGCTCAAACATGAAGATAGAGAAACATGTACTTCGTTAAACAAAAAAATTGTACAATTGGGGGTCTCAACCATTACATTAGAAGACAAAATAAAAAATCCTATATTATGTTGGAGCTGGTAGGGAGTCTGATGCTATGTAGCGGCGCTTCAGGAACTAGGACTTCTTGGCATGAAGATTTGTCCTTGAGAGTACCCTCTTGTTATTCTGCTTCCATTGCATCCTTATCTGGGGTTTGAGGTACATCTAATAAAATATTCGCTTTTAGTTTAGAGGCATTGAATTCTATGTAAAGTTTTCGTACCCTCTCTACTATTTCAACATAGGCAAATCTCCTCCAATAGGTGCCGAAGTAATGATACTCTTCCATCAGATGGAAGTTGACAATGTAGTCCTTCACTTATTGTCTTATTTGGGTTATTAGAAACCGATGGCATCCTTTAGCCCAGTGTTCTCTAAATTGGCCATCTCCAAAGCTCTGACCGTTAGCTCCTATTGATTGTTTGAAGTTTCAACCATTTTTGTCAAGGAAGTAACCTCGCACTAGGATTCATGGACCTTCCTCTTCAGAGCTTCGATCTCCACTAAGGTAAAATCCAACTTAGCTGCCTCACGAGACCTTAGCTCTTCAGGCCGGATTTTATTTTATTCATTTTCTCCTCCATTGAGGCCAACTTCTCAACCAACTCCCAATTACGTGTCTGAATATCTTTAAGCACTTCTTGACACTCTAGGGTAACCCTAAAGGCCCTAGCACTTTGGCTAACCAGGGTCGCTGTCAAATCTACTGCATCGTAGATGGAGACATGATTCTGGTACTTTTCAGTCCAAAACTTGTAAAAACAGGCAGTAGTGCTACGGGCTTCAGGTGACAGCATCTCCATCACTGTTGAGGCAATCTCTTTATCTTGCCCATCCAAGAACCTTCTGGATTTCCTAGGGGTCCTTACCACAAGTGCCTTTTTATGGCCTCGGGGGTTTGCTCTACCTTATTTGCAACCTCTTGATTGATTGCTTTAGGTTTGAAGGCCTTAACAGCACAAAACCTGCATCAGCTTTAGATAAGAAGGCAGGGTCTACTTGGAAGCTAGGGTAATGGTGGTACTGAACTTACCAGAAGAAAGGTCAGAGCTATGAGTTAATTTTCTTTTCTTTTGGGGCTCTTTTAACTCCCCCTTGCCTTTACCAGCTTTCTAGGCCCCTTCATCATCTCTCTTCTCAGCATGTTCCTTGTTGAGATGTCCTAGCTTCCTCTGACATTCTTCGTACCTCCAAATGAGGACTTTAAAGCCTAGAGTTCACCATAGATGTGGCTCTTAATATCGAAGTGGTGTCAGGGGTGGGGTACGTCTTCTTGTCAAATTCATCTACAATAAGTGGTGAATATGTTAAAACTCAGATATTGTGTATCAAACATAGGGCCTCGGAATTTACCTTTAGAAGCCATCAATCCGCATGATCTTTGTAGACGTTGGTAGATGTCTTCAATAACGTCCCACTCAGCCTAAGAAAGTTTGAAGCGAGTCCCTGAAATAGGAACTCACTAATTGCCACACATCCTGACCTCGGATAGTAGGCACGATCTGGGCTTTCACTAAGAGTTCTATGGAATCTGAGTTTCTATATTTTTCCCTAATTTTAGCTAATTTTGTGGAGTTCATTGCTGGGGATTCACGTAGCCCTTTACCTTACCTTATAGTCAATAAGGCCTTCACTCATCATCCAATAAACTCTATCTGACTCCCCAGGCATAGCCCGTTTCTCAACCTTGGTAGTAGTGACCCTTCTACCACTAGCACTTGATTCGGAAGCGATGGGAAGATAGAAAGCTTCAAGTAAATTAACTAAATAAAAGGAAGCTCTAGGAATACGATGTCGCCAAAGAACTTAAATGACCAAAAAAGTTTTTCGATTGCTTGAGAAACTTGGAGACTTGCAAAGGTAAAAAACTGATACAAGGACCATGATTTTGGCTTTTATAGGAAATAAGAACAAAGATTGGCCATTAGATCTATATCTACTTTATCTGAAGCGTCCATTTTTAACTTCATCTAAGGTGTTGAATTCAAATAGTTTTTGTTATTAACCCCTCAAGTTCATGCGTCTCTCTCATGCACGAGCCTCGGTACGTTGATCTAAACTTGCAACAGCTTAGCCATCACTGATCATTCAATATGTAATGGTTGTACGTGTATTGGAAGTTGAAACACCTCAGTTGTCTTTCCTCGGTAACGTACAAAACATCAAATTATTGGCACAATTCTCAAAATCATACTTTATTGACAACAAAACAAGAGCCTCAACAGTTCAACCCTTCCCTGCTTCGGCTCAACAAACACATTTTAGCTATTTACAAAACAAAAGCCTCAATAGTTCAGTCCTTCTCTGCTTCTGCTTAACAACCAAATTTCAACTATTTTCAAAACGAGAGCTTCAACGGTTCAGCCTTTCCCTGCTTCGGCTCAACAAGGAATTTTCAGCAATGTGTGAAGTTTCGATGTTTCGACATTCCATAAGGATAAGACACAAGAGTCAAGTTTAACTTCGAACTCCAACTATGATATCAATATCTATACTTGGACTTGGGGGACTATTATGTTGGTCAAAAGCCTAACCGCAACAGGAAACATACTTTAAAGAAATTTAGCTCGAGACAGAAGATCATGCATGACATGGATAACCATACATGGAATTGGGGGACAATTGTTATGCTTCGCCACCTAGGCTTCCACGTGGCTCAACCGACCCACTGAATCACGTTCTACCGAAGTCATGTGGCATCCGACGTGAAGTACGACCTACCAGAGTCCAGATAATTCGACATGTTGATGCCCCACTCATACGAAGCAACTCATGAAGTTGACCCCCCTTCCGAAACCCTTATGCTAAAGAAATTCTAAGGTCCAAACGAAACTTCTTTGCCGAAGTGGCAATGTCCAATGAAATAGTATCCGAGGCTCAACTAAAGCTGGTGACGATCTAAGTTTGAAGATCTTGAATTTAGGAAATCCTTCTAGAATGATTGATTGGACAGTTGTAATGAGTAAAATTGTCAGTCTTGTCAGCATAGGTTACGGAGTGACCACCTCCTTTTGGGGACTTTAATACGCCACAGGCTGGTGGAGTCAAAATTGATATTTAAGATGTGATGCTTTGGTAGAAAAGATGAAGTTACGTATCCTCTCATCCAATGGATACTATAAATATCTCCATTTGTGTCATTTGAGAATAATTCAAAGATATTGACTACAAGCCATATATTCTCTTTCTTTCTGATTAATCTTGGGTTTTTAGTGTTTGAGGTCAAAAATCTTAATTGTGAGTTTGGCTCTTAGTTGGTCGTTCATTATCCTTTTATTTATCTCATACATTTCATCGGAGCCCGAACATTTTTGTCTTGTGTTATAAAGTTTCTCCCACGTCTAAATCATATTTTATTGTCAAATGAAAATCATTCCACGCATGTTGGAATTAGTTTGAGAAAACACGAGTGGGCCAAGTATTTGTATCCACATCTACGGTGCAAAAAACGAGGTCAACATACCCAAATCAAAAAAATAAAAAAGTATATTTCAAATAGGCAATGAAATTTCAATTTAGTATCAATAATATTAATTAAAACTAACAAATTTCTTAGAATTATCACAAGATAATACAAGATGAAAAAATGAAGACATCGTAGTGTATGGTATGCTATACTTTAAAATTTTCATTTTTGAATAGTTGAATACAGTGAATAAAGTTTAGCGAGCACTCGAATCATTTTAAAGTTCAACCAATAAAGTGTGACGAATGTATATGTTCAATGACTAATGGAACATGGTGAGTTAGTGACATAGTGCAACATGTTAAATCTTAGTGGACCACTTGAAAGTATTTTAGAAATTCGGTGATTAATGAAATATGATCAGTGAGTGATGGAGTAAAATGTGTTAAAGCTCAATGACCACTCGAAATATTTTAAAGTTCAATAAATAAAGCGTAACAAATATATAAGTTAATTGCCTATAGTAAAATAAAAATAACTCTCTTACCCATTGAGATAAAGTTTGTTTTCATTTTCTTAGTTTTAATTTTTTTGTCAAAGCTTGATTGTGTTCAAATATAAGCCGAATGATGCTATTTGTAGTCGCTTACTGAAAAAAGAAAAACTAATCAAACTACTAAGGTAGGACAAAAAACTTGTAATAAATTTTCAAATTATCAGCATTCCATGGTCTTAAGAGTAGTCTTTCTGATATATCTCTTAGGTTGTATGCTTCTTGCGAAATTGTCATATGACTTCGAAAGGTCCTTCTCAAATTGGCACAAGTTTACTAGGGGCTTGATCAACTACTTCGACACTTTTGAGTACTAGATCTCCGACCCAAAACTTTCTTTCTCTTACTTTATTATTGAAGTGCCTTGCTATTCTATTTTAGTAGGATGCGACCCTTAAGGCAGCTTGCTCATGTACTGCTACAAGGATGTCTAGGTGCTCAGCTGTACGATCCACAACCTTGGGCTCCAGTCCCCAATAGTAGTGTGTTCTAACTTTGATTGAAACTGCAGCCTCAACACAAATTACTAACATGAAAGGGATCTTACCGGTCGTTTTCTGAGATGGTTTGTCTGTCTAAAGTATACAGGGTAGCTCGTTGGGCCAAATACCACTTGTATCCCTTGTCATTATTCGGAAGTCTTACGATATAATTCGATTTTTTACATATGCAAAGTATTTGCTTTGAGGATGTGAAACTAACATCAAACAATGGTCAATCTCGAGATTGGTGCAAAAGCTTCTGAACTAATAATTATCAACTTATGTGCCGTTGCCAGTTATGAAAAGGTATCTCGAACCTACAAATAATAAACTTCCAAATAAATGCCCTAAGTTTAGGTTCTAAGATTGTTGCGAGGGGTTCTGCCTATGCCCACTTATTAAAATATTTAACTACTACAATAACAAACTTCAATTGACCTTTTGTCACAGGGAAATGCTCGAGGATATCGACACCCAATTGTTTAAGATGAAGCTAAATAGTGGATGGGGGTAAGTTCATCAACTAAGGTTCTTTGATGATTCACACACTTCTTCATGGACTTCTGTTAAGGCTTGGGAAGATTCTAAAGGCCCAAAGCACCTGAGATATGGGAGCGTGAAGCTACTTGGGATAGAAATCCTTTGATCATGTAGTTGTAGGCGAGCTCCAGAGCAATGACAACGGTCTCACATTCCACCTCGTTGTTGGTAGCCTCTAATTCAAATTTGAGTGCAAACTGCATTTCTATGAGCATGTTTGCCTAAGCCCGAGAAGTTAGATGCTCTATCTAGAAATTTCTTTTTGTTCATGGCGATGGTAGGGTTACCCCTAGTCCCAGAAGGCTTAGGGTGAGTTCTACTATGAAGTAGGCCAAGGCATGTGCCTTAATAGAATGTCGAAGTTTGAACTCTATGAGAAATTTACCAAGTTTAATTGCCTATTTTAATAGTCTTCCAAAGACATGGGACTTCTGAAGTATGTGCTTGAGTGGTTGATTTGTGCGCACTATAATTTGATGAGACTAAAAATATTATCGTAGTTTTCATGCCGCCATGACCAAGGGAAGAGCAAGTTGTTCGACCACCATATATCTGGTCTTTGCATCAAGTAATAATTTGCTAACATAGTAGATGGGTTGTTGAGCCTTGTTAACCTCTTTTACCAATACACAATTTACTGTATTTTTAGAAACGACTAAGTACAAAACAAAGCTCGTATATTATCCAAATTGGTCTTAATTCCCCTATGCGTGGTC
This sequence comes from Fraxinus floribunda, assembly GCA_903798395.1. NCBI lineage: Eukaryota > Viridiplantae > Streptophyta > Magnoliopsida > Lamiales > Oleaceae > Fraxinus > Fraxinus floribunda. The sequence continues at coordinate 3,232 of CAIGRS010160089.1, read as the reverse complement.
ATAAAGCCCAAGAATGTATTTGATGCTACTCCAAATACACATTTTATAGGATTGAATTTCATTTGATATTTTCGAAGTGTGGTGAATACTTCTTCGAGGTTGGTAATGTGTTGGTCAATCTGTTTACTTTTTACTACCATGTCCTGCCTCAATTTTTTTTTCTTTTCAGTTAAATTAGCAAAAACTCTATTAATAAGCCTTTGATATGTTGCCCCTGTATTATTCAATCCGAATGGCATGACCTTATAACAATATCTGGCAGTTAAGCCATGAAGGATGTCTTCTCCTGATCTTTTTCAACCATGAAGATCTGACGGTAATCAGAAGAATGCATCAAGGAAGCTATATAATTTATGGCTCATTTTGCTGTCCACGTGGTTATCAATCCAAGGTAGGAGATAACTGTTATTAGGGCATGATTTGTTAATGTACGTGAGTCAATACAAACTCACCATTTATCGTTGGCCTTTTTTTACGAGAACGAAGTTAGCGAGCCATTCTAGATATTAGACTTCATGAATAAATTGCACATTTTTATCAATCTCCTCACGTATGACCTCTTGAATATTTGGTGCAAACTGTCTCTTCCTTGGTTTGACTAGCTTAGCCCCTAAGCTAATATTGAGATTATGGACCACAACCCTAAGGTCTATCCCTGATGTATCCTCAACCTTCCATGTAAATACATCAATGTTACATGAGAGGCAGCTAATGAGTTTGATGAGATCCCAACCAATGATCACTTTTTTTGCCAAGCTTACCTAGATAAATTCTTTTACTAGAGCAAGAATTCCTCGTTACTCAAGCTCGGGCTTGAATGTTGATAGTTGGATGATGTCAATGGTAATTCCCTAAAAGCTAGTAGAAAAGCATTATCTTGCTGCTTTCTGGTCTTCATGCACAATCCCTACACCATTACTTGTAGAAATTTCATAGCAAGGTGGAAGATGGATACAATAGTTTTGATGCTATTGAGTAGTGGTCTGCCAAAGATGGTATTGTAAGCCAATGAGGCACAAATTACTTGAAAGGCCATGATTTCTATCACCTACCTATGATCTGAGCTAAAGGTGAGAAAAGGTTGACAGCTCCTTTAAGGATGATTACTCCACCTTCGGATCCTTGAAGAGGAGTTTTTACCTTTTTAGTTGATTATCTAAAATTTCTCTTTATGAAGGCCTCATGAGATAGTACATTGGTCGCACTCCCATTATCGACCAAAATTCTTTTCACCTTAAAGTTAGCAATAATAGTGAATATGACTAAGGCACCATCATGAGGAGATGATATAACTTCCAAGTCCATGACCTAAATGTAATATCTTCACGATTGTCATAAGCTGTCCTTGTAATTGAGGTGTATTGTCGAGCATATTGCTTATGTCCACTGTTCGAGTCTTTCACAATGCTATTCTCCAGATAATGATATTAATGGTTCCTTTTGTAGGTTGACCACTGCCCCTGGCTTCAAGGTCTTTTCCTTGCTTTAATCATTCCTTGGGTGTTTGTCATCACCAATATAAGTCCTTATGAATTCTATTTTGGTTAGACCCTCAATCTCCCCGCTACAGGCATGCTGTTCTTTGTGGTAGCCCATAGTTCCGATGAAAGCCACAATACTTGCTCTTGTCTCTGGTATCAGGAGTGGACTTCATCCTTGAGGGTCATTTAAGTTCCTTGAGGTCCTTGATCTTCATCGAAGTGTTGGACCTAGGAATGTTTAAATGGGTGAATGATATCGTGGTATCTCTTGTATCTGTTTACCCCAAGCAACATCATGTTGTGAATTTCACTCATACCGTCTCTCGTGTTTAGGTCTTTCAGAGGTCGGGCTTATTTTATGTGGATATACTATTTCCACCATGTTGATGTAAGTTTCACCTCAGGTGAATAGCTCGGTCACTAATTTTGATGGGATCCTTGTTAAAGAAATGTTGAATATTTCATATTTTATTGCATGTGTGGGGCAGAGACAGCTGATGTAATATCTAGGTCAGGTATTTGGAGCATTTCTTTATTAAACCGCATCATAAAGTCACGTAGACTCATTTGTCCTTGGCGAAGTTGCATGAGGGATGCGACGGACTTCCTGATGCGTTTTCTACTTGCAAAGAAGGCAGGAACTTGTTGGCCAAGTCTGAGTATGAGGCAATGTAATTGGACTCCAGGGTAGAAAATCAATCCTTAACAGCACTACTTAGGGTTTGCGGAAAAGCTTTGCAGATCACTGGGTTTGGTTCAACTTGCAAATTCATGAAATTCGTGTACACATTGAGGTAGTTGATTGGGTCAGTAGTTCCAATGTATTGCTTTATTCGGGGATACTTAAATCTGTCCAGCAAAGGGTATAACAAGATTTCGAGAGTGAATGGAGTGTTATAGGGGTGAAACCAATTGACCCCTGGATGTTCTGTATCAGACCAGCCATAATCTCATCTTGAATAATCCTGGAAAGTTCTCTAAAATCCATGATGACTGATCTCAAGGCCGAGGCCATAGCAGGTGATACGAGCCTCAACCGACACACTTTGAAATCCAACAAATAACATTGGAATACTTGCCCAAGAAAGCTAAAATTCAGATTTTGTCGTAGAAAAAACCCGACCCAGTGCTTATTAATGAAACGTGAACCAGAGGTATAAAGTAATAAACTCTGACCCAATGATTATAATGGAATCACAAACCGCAGGTATAAATGCTACAAGGGATGATTCGTGATGAGTTCACAATTTCTATGAAGAACCAATAGAAGAAACAAACCTCACCTTTCTTTATTTTTTTATTTATTTTCTTTCCTGGTGTCTATTTTCTTTTCTGTTTTGATCTGATAGTAATGTAAATTCAATAGAATCAAAATAAAACAAATGGAACAACTTGGTGCACGACACAGAACAAACAAATTAAAAAGGAATAATGAACAAAAGAAGAACGAGATAGGACGATAACAAAAGATAAAAGGATAGTAAACGTATTTTTTTTAGAACCTAAGCTCTGATACCAAATAATAAGAGCCTCAACCAACATGTTTTGAATCCAATAAATAATATTGGAATACTTGCCCGAGAAAGCTAAATTCATATTTGTTATAGGAAAACCCCAACTTAATGCTTATAAATGAAACGCAAACCGAAGGGATAAAGTAACAAACCCAGACCCAGTGATTATAATGGAATCACAAACTGAAGGTATACAACTTGAACGTCACAAGTGAGTGTTAGAATTTGGGTGTGACC
>CAIGRS010160035.1:0-12542 GCA_903798395.1 Fraxinus floribunda | reverse complement strand
AATTATAACTTATACACGCATCCCAATATATAAACAAAACTTATTTCTTGTAAATTTTCGATGTGAGATTCCTTACCGTATATAAGACACTTAAAATGGGCCTCTCAACTTATGGGCCTATATTGGAGACTTTTTCGATTCATCCAAAATAATTGTAATGGCCACTCATTAAATACAACATTTAATGATACTCAATAAATCAATTAATTCCAACATCGGCGACACACCAATCTTTTTGACAAAATGCCCAAATCTCTAAATTATGTGTCTGGGAGCGATTTTAGCGAAGGAAAATCGATTTTCATCTCAAATCAATTAGGCCCGCGTGATAAATTTTTGGGATTTTGCTAAAGGTACCCGGAGTGTAAACACTCCGGGTTACCCGCCCCTCACGCAAGTGAGGAGCCCACCGTGGGCCCCGCGTAAATATAATAATTCTGCCCCCCCCCATTGTGAGGGGGGCAGTCGGCTGGGTAACTGGGCGTGTAAACGCCCGGGTACCCATAGCAAAACCCAAATTTTTGGTAGCAAATACGGCTTAGTACCGAAATTGCCCTCAAGTGAAAGTGGGCTGGTAATGTACTGAAAATAAGTAAAAAGGCAACAATGAAATTTTCGGTTCTGACTCCTTCAGCTGCTACTAAAGAGGTAGTCTAGCAGCATTTAATATGGTTAGTTAACGGGTTAGCAACGGTCATTATTTTGCTTAGCAACGGTCATTATTTTGCTTACAATCCGGACCAGACACGTTAAGTCTAATTCTGGTTCTGGTAAAGTATCCAAAAAACTTTCTTGAATAGTTAACCACTCTCTCTCTACTCTCTATACGTGTGTTTCTACACAAAGAATCAGAGCAGTAGATAAATAATTCTGGGGATATGGCAAAACTTGAAGAAATATCAACATGTATTGTTCAGGCTTCAAGATCTGCAGGTGTCGAGAATTCACTAACTAGGATAGAGTTATCTCCATGGGATCTACGGCTTCTATTAGTGGATTACAACCAAAAAGGTCTTCTTTTCCACAAACCAAAAACTCAACAAGAAGGAGAGGAAGGTTTGCTCCATCACCTTAAAACTTCACTTTCTCGCACACTAGATTTCTTTCCCCCTCTTGCTGGTCGCCTTGGAATGGAGAAATTTGAGGACGAAACGGTGTGCTTTTTCATTGATTGCAATAATGTCGGAGCTCAATTTACTCATGCTATTGTACATGGCCTTTCTGTAAATGATATTCTGGAGCCAAAATACGTGCCTGAAATTGTTTACTCCTTTTTCCCACTCAATGGGATTCGTGACTGTGAAGGAATATCCAACCCTTTGCTTTGTGTTCAGGTAACTGAGCTCGAAGATGGGTATTTCATTGGTTGTAGCATGAATCATTGTGTAGCTGATGGGACGTCGTTTTGGCATTTCTTCAATTCTTGGTGTGAAATCTCACGGGGATCTGATCATCCATCAAAACTTCCGAGTCTCGTGCGCGGGTTTGCTCCTGATCATCTTAACCTCCCTGTTAAAATCCCTTCACTCCAGAAAGAATTTTTTGATAAATTCAGCCGGCCTCTGGTGAAAGAAAGAGTATTTAGTTTTAGTAAAGAAAACATTGCTAAACTCAAATCCAACGCCAATGATGAAATTGGAAAAACATCTAGTATTTCTTCTCTACAAGCACTTATGGTTTTTGTATGGCGATCTGTGATACGCTGTCGTCGAATTGAAGATGCAAACCTAAAGATTACTTTCATGGTACATGTGGGTGCAAGAAATCGGCTATGTCCGCCTTTGCCGGAAGGTTATTTTGGGAATGCTATTCATGGAGGCGTCTTAACGAGCACGCCAGAAGAGTTAGTGAGCCATGGAATAGGTTGGACAGCCCAGAAACTGAACCAAATTATAGCTAAACAAACTCATGATGAAACAAGGAATTTCTATGTAGAATGGATAAAAAGCCCTCTGCTTGCAAAAAAGGGTGATTGCACTAACATTTATGTTGTTGGCAGCTCACCCCGGTTCAACGTGTATGGAAATGACTTTAGATGGGGCAAACCGGTGGCCGTGAGAAGTGGATTGGGAAACAAATTTGAAGGGAAGTTGACCGTATTTCCGGGGCTTGAGGAAGGGAGTATAGACATTGTGATTTGCCTGTCGCCCGACACATTGAGTGCTATGGAGAATGATGTGGAATTCATGCAATTTGTTACCTTAAAGTAGCATGGATAAATTGGTGTGGTTTTTTAACGTTGTTTGTTTTCAATTTTATATATATATTGTCTGTACCAAAAATTAAGATTCTGTTATGCTGTTTCCTTAGCTGCACAAGTGCATTTCCATATTTCTCGAATCACCATGGCTGACGGCACGACTGTCACACCACCACCAGCACCATCTCCAACAGTGCAACCACCCCCAACAACCACACAGATATTACTTCTTCCCCTCTCGTCTGAATAAATGTGCCCACTCAACTGTCTTTCAAACTCGTACCTTTAAATTGCTTCTCCTTTAAAGAACAATTCACGTATCTTCTCTTTGGCCTGGATTTACTTGGTCATGTTGATGGCACTCTTCTAAACCTATGTTGAGTATTATTATGTTTTTCCTGTTCCGAAATAAATCAAGATACTGCAATGCTGTTTTCATGGCTGCACGAGTACGATAAATAAGGTTCCTTCACATATTATGTCTAGATTCCTTAATAACATCTAAAAGCCATCATGTTCATCTTGTAAATGGGCAAAATCAGAATACTTGCCTGTTCAACAAAAAGATTGACTTGCCTTCTGTTTCACCAGCAACTTCAAATGAAAAATGCACAATCTCATATATTTATTCATTTCTCATTTTCATATCCATCTCAATTGATTATATGTTGTCTTTCTTGTAATTAGATATACAACAAGATATGTAATAAAATATGCAAGCCTCTCTATCTCTCTCTTTATAGCAGATAAGTAAAATATCATTTCCCACCCCAAGCAACAAATCAAAAAACTACATACATCACAACTAAATTATATCATTGTGGCTAAATTCTATCGGTCAACTTCATTTTGAGCTTCCTGCAGCTTATGAGAAGGGCGTTTTCTTGCTGTTACCTTTCTTTTTTCTCCAGAATAGCTTCTTAAACAAACTTACACTTTGTTTTTTGTTCAAAGGGACCATGGCCAAGGAGCCAACGGAACTTTTCTCTTTTTCATTATTAATTCCATGGGAATTAGTAAGCTGCACCTGAGACCCTGTTGTTTCATCGGTCCTAACGACAGAATTGGTCACATCCTGAACAGCTTCTTTCATTTCGGGAAACTTATCATCGCCAGTTTGAGAATTATCCTCGGCCAGCATTTTATCTAGTAGGGACTCTCGCTGGTTAATTCTCTTCTTAGGAGTTGGCATGCTGGTATCAGCTGGAGTAGACTTGACCTTATCTGAAAGGGCAGGGTCCTTAATGGAAGCTAGTGCCTCCAGTTGCTTACCCAAGTTTAGGATAGTTTCCTCGCATTCTGCCAATTTCTTGGAAGCTGCCATAATCTCCCAATCCTACAAGGTCAAATATCAGCATGAATGAAATTGTGTATATGCAAAACCACAATCTTTCGAGACATGATTTGTTTTTAACTTAACGTTAATAAATCACTATCAACAAAGAGGTCAATCGTAAGAATAGTTCCCATAGAAAGTTCGTTTCTTATTTGAATCTTTCATGTCTGCTTATTTTCTCAGGTGAACCTCCGAAAATTGTCTAGAAATTCTCATTCTGATCTGAAGCATTGGAGGGAATATTAGATAAGAGTGTGCATATGAGGCCCATTTCTTTCTATCCATAAATCTATCGCCTTTCAAGCAATTTTACTACTATTGTTCAACTTTTCATATGATTCCACTACATGGATTATGGAAATATTTTATCTACTGAATAAACTAACAGAATTCTTCTAAAGTTGAGTTTCTAGTAAAAAATATTCAAAGGCATGCAATATCATGAACAGTTTATCATGATAAAAAGACTACCTTCTCATAATATCAACACCCCAGACATAAATTGAATAATTGATATAAGCTTACATTTTGGAGTTGCTTTTCCCTCTGCTTTCCATCTTCTGGAACTTCCTTCCTTGTCATGCTGACATTATATATTTCAGAAAACTGATATTCCAAAATATGTGTTCGCAAATGTATAGAAAAAACAAAAAAAAAACGTGAACTGTACCTTTTTAGTTGGATCTGCAATTCATAGCACGTCGCTTCAAGTCTTTTACAAGAGTTATTTTTCTTTTCTAGCTCATTTTCTAGAAATGAAATATTTTGGCAAGCTTTGTTCAATTCAAGATTGGCTTCCTCTAGCTGGGACTCCAGGTCTTCTTTCATCATCTTGTGTTTTTCAACTTGATCTTCAGTTTTGGCCTTTGATTCCTTCATAGTTTCCATCTCTGATCTAGTTTCTCGAAGTTGAATCATGAAGGATTCACTCTTTACATTTTCTAATTGAAGCCTTCTTTCCAAATCCGCAATTGAAGATTCCCTGTTCGCCAATTCAACAGTCAATCTTCTACATTCTTCTTTTAGATTAAGATGAAGCCCTTCTACTTGACATGAACTGTTACAACCACTCAGAGGAGAAACTGTGGAAAGGTATGGCATCTCTTCTCTTTGGAGAAGCATTTTACTTGATTCTGCACAACAATTGATCAATCCATTATCTACTTCACTCTCGCTTCGTGATTCATACCAATCAAAATGATTTCTGATTGCATCCTTCATGCTTGAGACGTCTTGAAGGGAAAAACAGTGGTTCATGATCCATTCTAAGTTGGAAGCTACTTGTTCAGCAAACTGTTCAAGGTCCATTTTTCCATCCAACAAATCATTGCAAGTCTGAACAAATTGCTGTAAAATGGCAGAGAGTTCAGATGTTTTCCACTGAAACACGCGGACCATGTAGCCTGATGGGGTTTCTAAATCTTTATATGGTAAAAGCTTATCACCCTTCCCCGAAAAAGATCCCACTTTGGAATTAGCCAACGTCGATACATTTATTCTTTCAACGAGTTTGATGATATTACATAATGATATTCTTAAACCTGAGTGGGATTTCTGGACATCCTTCTTTGTGTGTGATATATTATTTCCAGATCCTCTATCAGGCACATCAATGCTTGAAGTCTGACTCAGTAATTTCTGAGAAATGAATCCACTAACTTCAGGGGAACACAATACATCAGGATGGGTACTTTCTTTGTTATTAAGAGTTGTAAGGTCTAAATCATTGGTGTGTGCCAAAGCAATTTTGACATCCTCCAGTACTTCGTCAGGATTTCTCTGCGTTTCCTGACTTTTCAACAAAAGCTGTTTTAGCACATCACCAACCCATCCAGGAACTTTATGGCCTGCTACTGTATCAGACTGCATTTTCTGGCTAGAGACCAAAAGATCCGACTTACCATCATAAACTGGAACCACCTTACCAGGTCCAGTTGAAGAATTCCCATCAGATGGACTCCCCGAAGGACCACTAATTACATTACTTTCCTCCGAGGAATGATGGGAACCTCCAGCTGGATAATCCACAGAAACTACTGCTAGTTTTTCCATCTCACCAAAGTCATCCATGAGATTTGTGTCTAAAGTTCCTACAGTTCTGCGAGACGGTGTTCCCATGTGCTTCTCATTTTTGAAATGCTCCAGCTCTGATATCAAAGCAGAAGCCCAAGACTCAGCACAGCTGGCTTTGTCATCACTGTCCAAATCAGAAATTGATGCCTGAGTGAGTTCCTGCACAAAATGCATATGCTTCCCTGGTTCTGCAGTTGTTTGACCCTTTGACGATTCTTCAAGTTGTTCTCCTACTTGTGATAATCTGGAAGCCATGCGCGCATGTGTGGTTTCAAAAAATTGGAGTTCATTTGATTTCTTCTTAAGGGCTTCTTTAAGAATTCTGTTTTCTTCTTCAATTGCATGCAACCGCTCAGTCAGGGACATGGTCCTTCTGCTTGGTGTCTCAGGGGTGGTATCTACAGAAAAGTCCATAGAACCAGCCAGAGAAGGATTTGACTTTCTTCTCCGAGTTTCAAGCCGATCCCTTCCAAGAATATCAACTTCATTCTTCATTTTTGCCATAGCAGCAGGGCCAGGCAACCGCTGTCTGACAAGGAGACGTAGCCTCTGACATTCTGATTCCAATTTTGCAATTTTCTTCGCACTTTCCAGGTGTTGCTTATGTGCAACATCAGCTGTTCTATGATTAAATTCTCTTTCCTCATTCCGAATATCGAGCTCCTTTTCAAGAACCCGAACCTCATATTTCAGGGAAGCTTTTTCTTTTTCTGTAGATTCTACTCTCGACATAAGGGCATTAAAATCGGTCTCTACCTGAGCCCTGTACTTGTTCAGATCTTCAATCACCTTGTCTTTTCCCAGGAGAGCCCTACTGAGCTGAGTATTTTCAGCGTCTAATTTGGCGAGCCTCACACCTGCCTCCTCTAACTTTTCATCTAACGCGATTCTTGTTTTCTCAAATTCTTCTGATGCCTCAACCACAGCATCATGAATTCTACTCTCCTGCTCTTCTCGAACAAAACGCAGTTGCTGCATACACTCCTTCAGTGCAGCATCCAAGTGACTCAATCTCTCTTCAGCGGCTGCCTTCTGCTGTAAAACTTTATCGAGTTCTTGTTTCAAAAATATTGCTTCTGTCTCTGCTTTGTCCCAGCCTATTAATATAAATATATCAGAGAGAGATCAAATTTTGAACAAGACTACAGGAAAATTTTGAGAAATCCTTCTATGTAATGAATGTATACAGTACAAAAGCTTTAGTTACAATATTGTTGAACAGCAAATCACCTGCAATAGCTTCCTGTCCAATTTTCATCTGTTTCTTCGCAAATTCATCCTTGGCATTACACTCAGCAAGGGCAGAAGAAAGCTTGTCGTTTAATATTCTAATCTCTTTTTCTAGATCTGCTTTCTCAGTCAGAAGAGTCTGTACCAGAAGAAACATTAATTAGCAGTGTCTGTATCCACAGAGACAATACGTTAGCAATGCTTGAGCAAAGAGAGTGATTCTTGGACGAAATATTATATAAAGAAATCTAATTCATTTCAATTTTATCAGTGTTCATACAAAAGTGGGTGCTATTTTCACTAGTTTTACTAACACATTCAGATTTTGCATCCAGTTATGTTAGGCTGTATTACTACATCTGGAAAATGTATCTGGAAAAAAACCAAAGAAATGGTTTGTTGTAGTTATTAGCATGGTTGCGATGGAAAATTCAACAAGTAGCCAGAGCCAGATTGATCTTGCTTTCTATGAAAGGTGACTATCAATCCTTGAAATGCTGCGTATTTTATCAAATTTGATTGGGTTGGTTCAGGAAGAATGTTTTATATAGGAAACTTAGTGGTAACGTGACCTGAAAGCAAGACTCCACAATTCGTTGGGCTTACATTCAGATAGCACCCCAAAATATCCAAAAAGAACAGGGGCACAAGCGTGATAGGGATCTTTATGGTTGAGACTTGAGAGTAGCTCAGCCATTGTTTTTGTGCTCTGTTGACAGAAAAATGCTACAAAAGATGTAGCTTCTCATAGAGAACTTCATCCTAAATGGATTGTTGTGTTCTTTCAGTGACACTATTCCTAATAGTCTTTGGCAACCAACCATTAAACAATTAAAACTTCCATACATTGATTAAATGATTTTGGCAGTAAAATTTCCTGGAATTTGGCTGAGCCTCACTCGCGATTTGTAAGAGTGTAATTCTTTATTATCCCAACATACCTAAGCTGTAAGATAGAGAGGTGACAGGCTCAACTTTCATTACCAGTATTTCCTAAGCTAAGTTGCCTTAAATTTTGCCACCAATCACAGGCAATAGTTCTATGAATTTTTTTTGATCCAATGTCCTCAACATGAAAGAAAAACAACTTTTGGTAACACCTTCATATTATTCGTGTCACTTCACATGTTTAACAAAACCAGAACGAAAGAAAATGCAAATTCGCTGAACCTACTTTCATGTAGAAGCATATTTAAACAACTGTACATCAAGTGAAATCAACAAAGGTATAGGATCAACAAGCCATACTTCAGTTACCTCCTCATCATTTCTACTTTTTTGTTTGTCAGATACCAAGGTCTTCTCTGTGGATTTTTTCTTCCAAAGCCATGAGTTCTGATCCATGATGGTCTTTAGAATCTCTCTGCCCAAAAAGATTTACGAAATGCAGGCTTTCTGTCAAAAATTGTACAGACTTTAGCAATTAGGTCACACTAGAAGCTCATACTAAAAAAACAAGTCACTGGTCTATCCCATATACATTTACTAGAGTAGGAAAGCTCGTGAAAGAGAAGTCAAAACCCTGGCATGTTTTAATATAGTGATGGAAATTTACAGATGAAATTTTTTTATGTCTCACATTGTTTGTAAATCAGCTTCAAAAAGGACATATGATGAGGAAGATGACTGATTGAAGGTGATAACATTTCGTTTAGATGGATTCTTTTAAGAAAGATGATACGCATACAGACATGTATCCAAATACACACAACTGGTAAATGTATTGCACTCATAGAAAAGTGTGACAAAATCTCACGTGTATGCTCTGACGAAAAATATTTCAGGAATAAGTGTTGAAGTCTTCGGTTTGGTGGTAAAGCTTTCTAAAATTATCCATCTCTACACAATAATCGCTTATAAGTTTTTCACCATTAAGTCTTCGTTCCGAACTATGAACATAGAAACCTCATATGTCTCAACAGTATTAACATAGATGCACTTATATATGACCACCTTTGTGTCCTTTTTGGTGTAAATATCAAAATATATTTATTTACATAAAGGTTAAAGACAGGATTGATTAGCATAACCGATGGAAACAGGTTAGAAGACAAAGTGGTGGACAAAAATTAACACATGTAAGTTGTAACATAGTAGTAAAATATTTGAATTCAATGGAGCAGAAAATAATCTATACAGGCAATCCTATATAATTGGGAAAAAGTTTGTCTTGTTGCTGTGAAAAATATTTTCCCAATATTAATTAAACCTAGAGATGGATTGTTCACAGTACAAAAACTTATTTTGCAGCATTGAAGCATTTTCGTCTTAAAATGAAATAAGCAGCAGCATAAACAATTTCGAATTAAAACAATACTTAATCTCCAAAAACACAATGAACAGCTATAATTAATAACTAAAATCAAACATGATCAACTTCAAGACATTATAATATAAATGATGATCGCATTCACCTACCGACTTAGCTAGCGGAAAGCAAGAAAGCAGAGAAGATGCCGAGACTTCGAGCAAATACGGATCAAATGTGGAAGCGACGAAACTAATGCTGCTACTTCTGCGTGTATATAGAGTATGGAAGCAAAAGTGTGTGTGAGAGAGTGAGTGGAGAAGTTGTTGGGTGGGAGGACAGCGGGTCTGGATCTGACAGTTGGGCAGTCGGGTCAGTGAAAGGAGCGGGTTGCTTGGGTCCGACGGGCCGGTAAGAGCGGGCGTCACTGTCACAATCAATTTTATTCATGCGTGTCCATGTCTTAACGAACCCAAAAATGAATTTATTCCTACCAAAAATTAAAAGTAAGAAATTAATTTGTCGAGAAAATATTTAAAAGTCCATAAATTTCTATGCGAAGTGATAGTGATCCATTTGTTGCCTTCATTATTGCTAATGACAAATGATTATTCATATAATCGTAAGGACTCATCCATAAGATTTCTAATTTTATTTTTATTTTTCTTGAAATAATTTTCTCAACGTTAGATCATTTTCTTTAAAATCCTCTTACTCATATAAAATTCTTTCAAAAAGTTTTATCTTCTTTATTGCGAGAAGTAATTTTCGACTTTTCAAAATCCTACTATTGGTGACTCAACTTTACAGTTAACTTTATAAATGCGTCATCACGGAGCACTAATGATGAAAGTAATCATGATTAGTTCAGGCATGTCTGTATTCCACCGTATGTATTATATTGCATGTTGGAACATATTTTTGGGGACTTTCCACTTTTGATTTTGAATTTAAAATACGTAACAAGAAATAAAGTATTCCGTGATAATTTTTTTTTTTTTTTATACCCAGGTGTCCATCTTCTACGACTAATTATGGGGTCTACGCCTTGGCCCCTCAAGACGCAGGTCAGGTAAACCTCAGGATGTGTCCCAAACTGGCTAGGGTTCAAGAGTCCATCCACTGATCTGTCAAAGTGCCGAGCGAGTCAACATATATTGCACCTTGTCTTCTAGGATAAATCCTGCCTTCTAGGAGAGAGTCTGTCTTCCAAGAGCCTCACGAATCGAACATGCGACTTTTGAACTAGCGCAACTAAGAGCCTCGTCCTTTGCCAGTTGGGATGTGCAGCGAGAGGCATATTCCATGATAATCTTTGACGTGTGATGATCTCGTCAAAGGTATGTATACATATTGTATAACTACAGAAAAAAAAAAAAAAAAAAACACTTCTACATATTATGATTAACGTATGAGACATTTATTTTTTTATGAGAAATCTCTAGAATCTCACCACTTAACTTTCAATTCACAATTCGCCTCTGATCATCAAATGAAATGTTAATTATCCATCCTCTCTTTAAAAGAAGGGGAGCTTTCGATTTTGTCGTCGATGTGGTGATCTCGTTAAATGTCAGTATCATACTGTATAATTAAAGGAAAAATAATAATTAAATTTTTTAAATTATTCTATTTAACCAACTATGACGTTGTACTAATAGTTTAATTGTCAACATGATTGTATTTGCATTGACCATTTAGAAATTTTTAGCAAATTATACATTAATAGTGACTTTAGACTTGAAATCACGCAAAAATAACCTCTGATTAACATGTAGCTACCTAATGCGGATTATTACGTGTTTGATTAGAATAATTCCTTAATCGATTGTTATGTTGTCTCTTTGTCAAATGGCAGGTATACAATTGCTAACAAAGACCACAAAAGATAACATCAATTCTTCATTCTTACAAGTTAATCCATTCATTATTTTCACAAATTCACTCTTAGACGTCTGCAGCTTGGATTTAATTTAATTAGCCATGTTGGTATAGGTGAATATCATTTTTTTTTTTCTCATCAAGACTTGTCACGTGACTTTTTGCCTATCCAATACCATGTTGAATCATTTAATCTAAATCCTTGTTTGGACTCCATTTTAATTTTAATACATTTTTCTCTTTCTTTTTTTCAATCACATATTTTTTAATAAAATAATTATTATTTTAAAATACATTTTTATCAAAATCTCTTTAACATGGAGCTCGAACAAGAGCTTAAAATGACCATACAAGACTCGTGCCTAACATTATGCATGCTGCCATCTTGCCTAACATAATTTTATTTTTATATTTTAAATTTTTTTGTTAGTTTAGTGACAATAAAAAAAAAATTGGCAATTCAAATTTGACAAGACTATGATTAAAATGTTCAAGTATAAACAGTCTAATCCGAATTTGCTCCCAGACGAATACCGAAAAGAAAATGCAAATCGATTCACTTCATTCCTATTAACTAAAAATTATTATAATTTAAGGATATTCATACCTTCCATTAAAATTATTTTCAGTCTATTTTATCTCAAACTTGCCATTGTGCCCCTATTTGACAATCTTCCAAAAACAGGAACATGAAGCAGGTCCAAAGTACGTAGTCGGGCTTGTTCTGATCTAGTAAAGTTGCTTTTTTAGTGGATTTGCATTAGGCAATCCAATGCCCAATTTTTGTTCCCCGGAATTTTTTCTTCAATAAACTATCGTGGAAATTACGCACCAACCTGTTTTTAAAGAACAATTTAAAAATAAAAATGTAAGGTTTACTTAAACTTGTTTGATCCACATTCTTTTCAAAAAATCATTTTCAATCACACATTCTTTAATAAAATAATATTACACGTAAATTCAAATCCTTTTTTTTTTCATTTTTAACTACATATTTTTCATCACGACACATCATAAAATGCATTATTTTCTAAAACATGTGCATCAAACACCTCCTTAAACATAAATCATATATTTAATCAAAATTAAAATCAATCTCTCTCTCTCTCTCCTATGGCTCCACTTCACCGTCTCTCGCTGCCCGACGCCAAAGTTCTACTATTACAACAACTACAACCTGTCACACTCCCGCCACTTTTGCAAGTATTGCCGTCGGTACTGGACTCGCGATGGCTCATTGAGCAATGTCCCACCCGATTTTCGTGGGTATAAATTCGGGGTCGGGTCCTTTAGTGAACTTGAATGATTCTGTTCTTCTAGAAACAGAGAGCTTAAGTTCTTGGTTTAGAGGGCAAATGGTCATGGATTGTGGGATTTTGCCTTTGAATGTAAACTAGTCTTTCACCCGTGCGATGCACGGTGCCGTGTCATGGACAAATTCTTATCAAGTGATGAAAATTCTGAGGAATATATGCTAATTGATTTTCCAGTCCAATTAAATGCAAAACAATTTAACTTGCGAGTGAATGAATAATTTTAAATAAAAATATATACACCACATAAATAATTCAAAC
>CAIGRS010159992.1:0-10288 GCA_903798395.1 Fraxinus floribunda | reverse complement strand
ACTGAGAAATTATATAACTCAATTTCTGCAATGCCTTCCTTCTTGGAACTTTACAGGCCGGGGAGGGGGGGGGGGGGGGTTATTGAGCAAGCAAGCTAGAGAAAGCACAGGCAAAGAAATCGGCTTTTTTGCTAAAAAGAGGGGGAAAAGTGCTAATTCCAGAGTATGTGTAACTTTTTACAATCACGACGTTGAATAATAATAATAGAATGTGAATCAATTTAAGTTTCCAGCTTTTGGATGAGATTTTCTTTGGATATATTGCACTATAAGCAGTGTAATTCGAATTTCTTAGTCAGCATTACTAATCTAGGAACATCTATGATTTATAAATGCTTGAATAATAGGTATCTAGTTTAAAAGTTTACAAAAACTCGTGAACTGGAGATCTTAAACCTTTATCTTAGAGTAAAATTCTGGTCAGTATTTATGCTTCCACATCATCAAAGTTTGTGGTTTTATGTTTCTTTTTGTATAATATTTATGATATCTTTATCTAGAATTGACATATTTGTCAAAAATTGAATCATGGATGCATAGAGCAAGTATTTGATTGATCAAGAGGCAGTAGTTTGTAGCTTTATGCTAATGAACTTAGGTTTAACTATTTGACCTCGTGTGTTGATTTTAGGAGTTCATAGTTATCAGAGTTCGTTTAAACCCGATGCTGCATCTATTGCCTCAAGTATCAAATACCATGCCGAATTCACACCATTATTTTCTCCGGAACATTTTGAGCTCCCCAAGGCTTTCTATGCTACTGCCCAAAGTGTACGTGATGCATTAATCATCAATTGGAATGCAACATACGATCTTTATGAAAAGATGAATGTAAAACAAGCATACTATTTATCAATGGAATTTCTACAGGTTTGTACTGAGTCCTTCTCAATAGTTTTGATTATTAACATCAGAAGCCCAGCACCACTGCATATGTGGACTTGTATCCTTGACAAAAATCTGCCATGTTGAGCTCTTGGTTACTTCTTCTTTCTGTGACAAAACATGTTTCTTCTCAGGGTAGAGCATTGTTAAATTCAATTGGTAATTTGGAGCTCTCTGGTGAATATGCAGAAGCTTTGAAAAAGCTTGGTCACAGTCTTGAATCAGTAGCTTCACAGGTCAGATTGTCTCGTGATTATTTCAATTGGGATACGTTGGAAGTGGACAGTTTGTCAGCAACCTTTCTTTGTATATCAGAATTTAGTTTACAATGTAATTGTTAGGGTGGCTCTGTTAAATGATCTAGACTTTGATCACTTTTAGTCTTCACTAAATTACTTGTATCATAATTTAGTTTTCTACGTCTGCAAGTATTATGCCATAATCTTGCTTTATTGCAATATGATCTGCGGATTTGTCTGTGCTGAAACATGTACTTGGGCTAAAAAATATGGGGACCTTTGACACATAAATGATATTGAGATAAAAGACTACTAGGATTTGCAAACTCCAAGAAAGTACTAGCCATTCTCTTTCCTTTCTTTTTGCTAATTGTTCGGCTTATCCATAACAGGAGCCAGATGCTGCTCTTGGAAATGGGGGTTTGGGCCGACTCGCTTCCTGTTTTCTGGACTCATTGGCAACCTTAAATTATCCAGCATGGGGTTATGGACTTAGGTACAAGTATGGCTTATTTAAACAGCGGATTACAAAAGATGGACAAGAGGAGGTTGCTGAAAATTGGCTCGAAGTATGCTTGCTTTTATTCATTTTTTGATTCATTCATATATGCACAGATAGAGTGTTTGGAATTTACAATCATACTCCAAGAAAGCTTCTGGAAACAATTCATCGAATGGTTTCCATAGTGATAGGTTTATGTAAATCCTCCAGTATATCCTAGTAAACTTAAGTTTCCATGCAGATGGGCAATCCTTGGGAAATTGTGAGAAATGATGTCTCATATCCTGTGAAGTTTTATGGCAAAGTTCTTACAGGATCGGATGGGAAGACGCGTTGGATTGGTGGAGAAGATATAGTTGCTGTTGCATGTGATGTGCCAATACCAGGATATAAAACCAAAACCACAATCAACCTTCGACTGTGGTCCACTAAGGTTCCATCTGAACAATTTGATTTATATGCTTTCAATGCTGGAGAACACACGAAAGCATGTGAAGCCCAAGCAAATGCTGAGAAGGTATGCATATTAAATACGGTATAAACTTCTGTTGTTACGTGCTTCCTAATTCCCTAAATATTGCTCTTATATGCAAATGCACCACCAACTTCACAAGATTAACCTATCTTATGCTTTTCTCTGACATCAGATCTGTTATGTACTCTACCCTGGGGATGAATCAACGGAGGGAAAGATCCTAAGACTGAAGCAACAATATACCTTGTGCTCAGCTTCTCTTCAAGATATTATTGCACGATTTGAGAGGAGATCTGGTGGAAATGAGATATGGGAAGAGTTTCCTGAAAAGGTTGCAGTTCAAATGAATGACACTCACCCAACACTATGTATTCCAGAGTTAATGAGGATTTTGATGGACTTCAAGGGCATGAGTTGGGAGAAAGCTTGGAGTATTACACAGAGGTACTTCCCCTTTTTAATGGATAAGGTATTTTGTTCTTTCCGTGGACCATGTCAGAGAAGTTCTTCAAATCCTTAAATATATACTGGAATATAATGCAAAGTAAAATTATAGTGTTTGAAGACAAAAATTTTAAAACTAGTTTTGTCCCCATTTAATAACATAAGCATTTAAATGATGCGTTCGACTTGGTATCCAAAGCAAACAAAGGTCTTGGTTCTGTGTCTCAATCTCATCCTCACCTATTCGTGAAAACATGAAAAACTTGTAACTGTCATCTAATTGAGGGATGTGCTCAAGATTAGATTTAGCAAATAGGTTTTTTCCTCTTAATGAAATTAAACTTTTAGATGAGACGGTTCAGTAAAAGTTCAACAAATTATTTGGCTTTGGACCGGTTTATGAATCATAGATAAAATTAATCAATGCATACACAGAAGCATCCAATTCATCCCCATAATACTCAGGTCTTTGTGATTTATGTCTTCTGAACTCTTCCAGGCAATAATAGAATTTCAAAGGCAGACACAAAGTCTATGGTAGAGCGGTGCTAAAATTTATCTAGGAATCCATCTCTATTACGCCTAACTATATAATCCTCGCGGGTTTTACTTGTGTTGCTGTGTATTCCTTTTCGGAAAATTTTGATTTGTTGCCGTCTTAAATAATGGCTTTGCATATGTGGCTGAACTTTGACTTGGTATCTTCTGTAACTTTATCAAAAAAAAATTGTTCAATGTGCCTTGTGACTCCATCCATGCATCTAGTTCCAACAAAAAACTTTCTACTGTCTCAAGTTTTCTGCTACTAAACTAACTTTTCACGTGGTGTGTTCTTTGCAGAACTGTGGCATACACAAATCACACTGTTTTGCCTGAGGCCCTGGAGAAATGGAGTTATGAACTAATGCAAAAACTGCTGCCTAGACACGTTGAAATTATAGAGATGATTGATGAACAGGTGTTAAGACACATGAATAAATCAACAAATCCCATATTTCCATGAATTTATCATTATTTGAATATCATGACATTTTAATCATCTTTCAGTTAATTCAAGACATAATATCAGAATATGGCACATCAAATCCTGAAATCTTGGAGAAAAAAGTGAATGCAATGAGAATTTTGGAAAATTTTGATCTGCCTGCATCTTTGGCTGATTTATTTGCTAAACCAGAAGAAATCGTTATTCACGAAACTAGCGATGAAGTTGTGCCTGCGGATGAAGATGAACTTGAAGAAAAAGACCCACAGGAGGAGAAAGTTGTAGCTAAACCAGAAGAAATCATTATTCACGAAACTAGCAATGAAGTTGTGCCTGCGCATGAGGATGAACTTGAAGAAAAAGACCCACAGGAGGAGAAAGTTGTAAAACCCAAACAAGCTCCTATACCACCGAAGATGGTCCGGATGGCTAACCTTTGTGTTGTAGGTGGTCATGCCGTTAATGGAGTTGCAGAGATCCACAGTGAAATAGTTAGAAAGGAAGTCTTTAATGACTTTTTTCAGGTAAATTTCTCAATAAGATTATGGAACTCTTTTTCATTGTTCGATCATGTGTCATTTGCTGATTTTTGGTGGATTATTGTACTTCTCCTGTGTAGCAAGAGGTTTTCATTTGTAAATCTTTTGCAGCTCTGGCCTGAGAAGTTTCAGAACAAAACAAATGGTGTAACGCCTAGAAGATGGATCCATTTCTGCAATCCAGATCTAAGTACCATTATTTCTAAGTGGATAGGTACAGAGGATTGGGTCCTGAATACTGAGAAATTGGCAGAACTGCAGAAGGTAATTCATGTAGTCTCCCACATCCAACTTTTATATACAGCACTCATATTGCTAGATTATTTGTAATAGGCCATTAAATTCTGGAATTGTTTCCGTGTCTTAACTGGCTCGGTACAGGACCTTTATTTGTTCCAGCTTATTGAGCTGATAAGTACTTCCTAAACAATTAAGTCCTCATGTTTGTCGCCTCAAGTTACACAAAACCTGTGTTTCTGGAGTTGCACAATATAGTTTCACCTTATAATAACTTCTACATTTCTTAACGGATTATTAAATCTAGAAAGATTTTGCTTATATGTTTGTTTCTTCCATTCTATGTATGATTCAACTCTCTATACCTTACAGAATTAAGTAGGACTTTTAGGTTCAGTTCTTTTATACATGCACTATCTTTAAACTCAGTAGATTATTTTTCTTTTCTTATCATTATTAAAGCCATATAATAAATTTTAACGCGTGAAAAAATCAATGCAGTTTGCAGATAATAAGGATCTTCAAATTGAGTGGAGGGCAGCCAAAAGAAGCAACAAGATCAAGGTTGCTTCATTCCTCAAAGACAAGACAGGGTATTCGGTTAACCCAGATGCAATGTTCGACATCCAGGTCATTTTCTCTCCTCTTACGGTTGTGGTTTGAATTTTTTAACAATCTACATCTGATGGGCATATACATATTTCCTAGTCATCATTTTCGAGATCAATTCTTATATTTCCTTTCCACACAATTTTCCGACGGTATTGGTGACATGGAATGTGGCTGCCATTTTTCAGGTAAAACGCATTCATGAATACAAGCGACAGCTATTAAATCTCTTGGGAATTGTTTATCGCTATAAGAAAATGAAAGAAATGACTGCAGCAGAAAGGAAAGAAAAGTTTGTTCCTCGAGTTTGTATATTTGGAGGAAAAGCATTTTCCACGTATGTACAAGCAAAGAGGATTGTAAAATTTATCACAGATGTTGGAGCTACCATAAATCATGATCCAGATATTGCTGATTTGTTAAAGGTAAAAGCTTCCTCCTAATATCGTTAAATTGTATATCAATGTCATCGAATCATTTATTTCTTGTGGTTGACTTTATGCTTCTCATATGCAAAGAAAAAGGGATTTGTCATCTAAGGTTTTTGTGGGATTGCTTGGTATATGTTACTCTTAAGTTGCTTGGTGCACATTCATTCACACAAATCATGGTTTTAATTACGTTACGTTCAACCTCTATCTAGGTTGTATTTGTTCCAGATTACAATGTAAGTGTTGCTGAATTATTAATTCCCGCAAGTGAACTTTCACAACATATCAGGTGGGTAAGCTCATACTTGGAAGTATTAGATTCATCATATCTCGCGAAAGAAAAATGTGTTCCCTTCATTAACAGATTCAATAAAACATCTGACCTCCACTCCACTCCTCCCCACCCCGTTTCCTTATTTAGTACTGCCGGTATGGAGGCCAGTGGGACCAGCAACATGAAGTTCGCAATGAATGGCTGCGTATTGATTGGGACCTTGGATGGTGCCAATGTTGAAATTAGGCAGGAAGTTGGCGAGGACAACTTTTTCTTATTTGGAGCTCAAGCTCATGAGATTTCAGCACTTCGGAAAGAGAGAGCTGAGGGCAAGGTACAGTTCAACTCCATTTTCCCTGTGTGTGCCCAGAATCTTTAAAATCTATGACCTGTTTCCTTCATTGCTATTTTGAATTGTTTTCAAGTTTAAATATAGTGGCCTTGTAAAACTGGATTGTGGGATGTCAATGTATAAAGACCGGTCATGTGTTTATCAAACTTGTTCAAAACCAATCCATCTTACATTCTCCAAGTGATGTTCATTTTGGGATTGACTCATTTTTATCTTCTCGTTAATTGCAGTTTGTGCCAGATGAACGCTTTGAAGAAGTCAAGGAATTTGTTAGGAATGGTGCTTTTGGGCCTTATAATTATGATGAACTAATGGGGTCCTTGGAAGGGAATGAAGGATTTGGCTGTGCTGACTACTTCCTTGTGGGCAAGGACTTTCCAAGTTACATCGAATGCCAAGAGAAGGTTGATGAAGCATATCGAGATCAAAAGGTGAGTTATATCAAGCCTTAGTCCATGCACATGCATGTATTCAACAACTTATCTGCATGAACTTGAAATTCAAACGTTTTTCTTTGTATTCGAAGTTGGGAAATAACAGTTCGAGTCCCCCAAACTATTCCAAAAGTAGTAAGTAGATCCTTGATCTATTCTTTTGGCAGGAAGCACTGGGGTCCACCAGTGGATGAATTTCGCCCATTTGACCATTAAGTCTTTTAAAATTTTCATTTGAAATACAATTACTCTTTAGCTGAAAAATGAGACTAAGCCCCCTTTCGGTGTGGATTAAAATCTAAGTCAAAGTCAACAATTAATTTTAACAACACATTTCATGGACCCACAACTTTTCTACCACTCATTTAATCAAATTCTATCAAAATCTACTAAAAATCTGATTTTTAGCTGCACCAAGCAATGACTAAATTGAAAAGAAAGAAATAGTAAAACTTTTGAAAAGAGCAAATTAAAATCTTCTGTGATTCTAGATGTGCTGATAAACTCGACTCTCATTTCTTCCCATCGAAAGTGAGGTTGGGGACATTGATCGTAATCATCCCATTTGAAGTTTTACCTTGAAATTCCTCCACCCCCCCAACATTATCAACACCATGAATTAAATCCTACTTTGGCTTCCATTACTCTATGCCTAATATGCCCACTTGTTATTTTGCAGAGATGGACAAAAATGTCTATACTGAATACAGCAGGCTCCTTCAAGTTCAGCAGTGACAGAACAATTCATGAATATGCCAAAGACATATGGTGCATCAAACCCGTTGAGCTACCTTAGAGATGAGTATGCAGTAATATCCAATCAGTGATATAAATAAGGAAATAATATGACCATGTAAGAGAAATAAAGTCACCATGTCAGAGGATTTATTGTACCGTGGTGGGCGAATCTGTCTTTTTCCTAGTCTAGTACCCGTTGGTTCTTGAACTACCGTAAATTTTGTAAAGTAGCTACTGTTGCTCTATTGAGTTATAGCCATGGCAGCTCAGATGACATGGAAATGACTAGTAATAAAGAGTTTTATGGCGCATATTTGTAATATTTCTGATACGTTGTTTAACGATGTTGATTGAACACTGGTGGTCGGTATTAAAAAGGAAAAAAGAAGATGTCCTTGGTGTATTGGTTCCTTCTAAGTGGCTAACTGGTTTTATAATATGATAAAAATAGGAAAAAATTTTGAGTTTACGTGCAGAATATTTTATTGTATGAATGCGTGATTGAAAATGAGTATGTAAAAAAAAAAAAAAAGTTAGAAAATAATGATTGTCAAATAGGGGCTAAAATGAAAAAGAAAAAGCGAAGAAGGCCGGACATGTTTGGTAGGATTTTAAGGAAGAGGTTGGGATGAAATATGACATTTGTCTTGTCTAGCTATGTTCACAATCGGTGCAACACACGTGACACCTCTCGTGTTGTGTGTTTTAAATTGCTTTTACTAAGTTATTATTAAATTAAACAAGATTTGCAATGCAGCGGTTAACATTACAAAGAGAGGTAGGAAAAGTATTATATTTCATCGAGTGAAAAATAAAGTGTTGTACATGTATTTATTTTATCGTATAACACGTGATAGCAGGATAAGACTAATATATTTTGGGGGTTATATTTTGGTTATAGTCTAAAATACAACGTCAATCTGCTAGTGTTTAGTTAATAATACCTGAATTTGTTAGATTGAGCTCTATTTGATGGCTTAGTGGATGATGTCGATTCTAGCTTATCCCTAACTACCTCTTCTGGCTTAACCAAGTTCTGGAGCTCCCATTAGAGATGCCGATCTTGGATAATAGTTGACTGAACTTAGCTGATGATAGAGGCTT
The DNA here is from genome assembly GCA_903798395.1 of Fraxinus floribunda. Lineage (NCBI taxonomy): Eukaryota > Viridiplantae > Streptophyta > Magnoliopsida > Lamiales > Oleaceae > Fraxinus > Fraxinus floribunda. Next base: position 2,040 of record CAIGRS010159992.1, on the reverse strand, counting down.
GGTAAGAGTGTCTGCCAATTGATCATTAGAGTATATAAGATACATCAAAGGATCCATCGGAGTCATGGTTTCGGTCAAAATGATAACCAATTTCTAAGTGCTTCATGCGCGACTGACATGGATATGCAGCAATAATATTGTCACAATAAATAGTGGGATAATGGGAAATATGATGTGTATTTCTTGCAAGAGATAATGTATCCAAAGAACTTTAGTAGAACACGAGGCAATGGCCCGGTATTCAGCTTCGGTAGAGGAGAAAGCCACAGTCTTTTTTTTGTTGGAGCACCAAGAGATGGCCACATAAGCACACAATATATACAGAAGTAAAGGATCGGTCATCATGATTTCCTGCCCAATCAGCGTAGGTGAAAGCACCGAGTGGAAGATCAAGTTTTTTGCTCAAGAATAGACCATGGTAAATGGTGTGTTTGAGCATAATACGCTTTGCGGCTGTCCAATGAGTCTCAGAAGGGCAATGCATGAATTGGCATAACTTGTAACAAAAAAAGGAAAAAAGAAAAAAGATATGAGGGAAGGTTAGAGATGGATATTGGAGGGCACCAACAACTTGAAGGCAAAGGGTGGCATATGTAGGAGGAGGGCTGTCATAAAGAAGAAGAGATTGAAAACTGCACATTATGGCGGTACATGATTTAGCACCTGTCATGTAATGTCATATATGTAGGTGTATTTAGAAAGAAGTAAGCTTGATGGAGAGGTAGTGACTTCTACATCAAAGAAATTGTTGGAATTTGGGTGTGACTCGAATTTCTTTGTTGAATTGTTTGAAGCATAGAAGAATTCTAATTGAAGTGCACGTCAAGGAAAATTCAAATTTTGGAATGCTATTTGAGTCCTATGTCAAGTCGAAATTCTATTTTGGAAGCCCATTGGGAGTTGAAAATTTGTATTGGACTTGAAGAGGTTGAAATTATGGATTGGGAAGAAAAGTCGCAGCATTGTCGCGAGTTGGCGCTAGCCGGAAGCTCGAGTGAGGCCGACGGAAAACAACCCGAGACTTGTCCTCGCCTGTCGCTACCTCGTTGCTCGAGCGACGGGGTCGTCGCCCGCTTGTTGCTCGAGCGACAGTGCTATCCGACCTAAACCCGTTTCGCGTTTTTGACATTCTACTTCTACTATAACTCATCTATTAGGGTTTGAACGTCTCCCTACATAATTGCCTATATACACTTCGCTCTTCTATACAATCTGAAGTGTGAGATATATGATTATTAGCTTTTAGGATCATNGTGCTATCCGACCTAAACCCGTTTCGCGTTTTTGACATTCTACTTCTACTATAACTCATCTATTAGGGTTTGAACGTCTCCCTACATAATTGCCTATATACACTTCGCTCTTCTATACAATCTAAAGTGTGAGATATATGATTATTAGCTTTTAGGATCATTGTAATTCTCTCTTCTCCATTACTCTTGGTGTAATAAAATCTCATAATTTCTCTATCATATTCTTGTCTTCTTTATTCTTTTGCTCAATCATATATTTTATTATTATTTTCCATATAACTTCAACATATCATTCCAGTGGTTTGTTCTACAACAAGCGGTATCAGAGCCAGTTTCGCAGAGCGCAATGTTTGATTTGTTCGAAGCCTTTTGTTCGTGATGGTTTCATTGAAGTATGACATTCCTCTTTTGAATTGGAGCACTAGATTTTTGCTAGGCAGGTTAAGACGCGTACAGTACTCACACAGCTGGATTTGGATGATGCGTTGTTGGGAATTTACAAGATGCCATCAACTTTGACCGCGGAGGAGAAATTACGGAAGGATAAGAAGGCAGTTTCTCACATTCATCTTTATCTATCAAATACTATTGTTTAGGACATTTTTAAGGAAAATTCAACAGCTGATTTATGGTTGAAGTTAGAGCAATTGTGCATGACTAAAAGTCTGACAAGCAAGTTGAACCTCAAGTAGTGTTTATACTCTCATCGAATGGCAAAAGGAGGATCATTGAAAGATCACCTAGCTGTATTTAAGGAGATCATCGCTGATTTGGAAACTTTAGAAGT
>CAIGRS010159919.1:0-12511 GCA_903798395.1 Fraxinus floribunda | reverse complement strand
GAATATATATAAAGTTTAAAGAATCTATAATTTTATTTTATTTATTTATGAGAATATAATATTAAAAATTAGAAAAACGCTTAATTACATATATGCTTTGTATAGGCATGCACATTCATGTAATATTTGATGTTCGATCGAAATCACGCATTACGTGTTTTAGAACCTTGCTTTTTCTATGTAAACACAAAGCTCAATTACATTTACAGTCAGCATTCAATTTACATTTGCAAGTTGAAGCATAAAAATTATAAGTTGCAAGTATTACATGGACTCAAAACTTCTTTCAACAGATTTTTCAGCACTCCCATAGTCCTTAATCCACTCAAAACTAAAAATGAGCCACGAACAAGTTGTCCTGGGAAAATCACATGCAAGAAACTGAGAAAGAAGATTTGTCAACAAGATGATCGGTAGGCGGCCCAGCGAGAAGAACCATCGCCTATTTTAAGGATTGAATTCAAATTTTTAACAAGATTTTGATCAAATAAAAAATTAAAATAGGAATAGAGGATTGAAGTTTGAGGAACCGAGCTATTTTTAAGATCTAAGACGGGTAGAGGCCTTTAATTTGACTAATGGCTACAATACTTTTAAACATAGTCACCTTAACCACTAAATTTTAATTTTGTAAATATCTTATTCATACAAGCATATTCAAACAAATGTAAATCGATAAGAGAAGGCTTTCTTATCCTCCTCGAGGTGAGTAGTTTATGTGAGCTAGTAGGGCATTTGATTGTACTTATTGTGGTCTAGAAAAAATAACCCCCCTTTTTTCTTCCTTAAAATGCATTTTAGAATAATATTTTGATGGAGAATGTGAGGCCAGAAAATAGAAAAATTTTGGATTTGCAAGCAATATTTATTGAAAAATGTATGGTTGGAAATAAAAGAGAAAAAAATGTATTTTGAAAATAATGAGGGACCAAAAAAAGGCTAAGTGTCGGTATCTATTCGTTATAAATTAAATATTGTTTGTAAATGAGTGCAATTCTATTTACATCTAAATATGTGATGTTGGTTCTCAATAAGATATATGCTTGAGTTTTGACTCTATTTGGTCTCTTTTATTTTCGTTTTCTTTTTGTTTTATAGTGCGCTATGAGCAAGAATTTCTAGCAAGGTAAGATAAGAATAATAAATTTTCTTTCCATTCAAAGAAGTTACGTTCTAGTTAGTTGAATTTACAAAGACGCTTATTTTCTTTTCTTTTATTGGTTCCATATTTGTTGAATGAAAGATCTTCATTCTAAAGAGATTCAATTCGAAACGTTTATATGTCCAAAGTTCAATATGGAAATAATTTCGGAAGTTTTCCCCGACTTTGTCCGTGGTGTTGAGACCCCATGAGGTGACTTCACTCCTAGGCTCCAACTCCAATTCTCCAACGTCCAAGTCTCCGAGCTATTTAGTTAATAGTAAGGACTTAAATAAGATAAATCCTTTTGAGTTTATAGATTAGATAAGAAAATTTTGAATGCATATTGCAAGCTATAATTTAAAGGCCCAAATTTAAAGTTCGTCTTAGGCTTTGAAAACTTAAGTCCAGCCCTGATTAAATTTTGCCCGCATTGAAACATATTTCTGGCTCCGCCCCTAGGCATGGTTAAAACCAAAGATGCAAGAGGTTGTGAGAGGTACTTAAATGATTAGATGCAAGAATTATATATCCTACATACGACAGTCATGAATGAGTCCAATACAGGTGGTACCCAAAAAAAGGAAAATCACAATGGTTTCAAATAAAAACAAGCTTATTCCTACGAGTACAGTCACGGATTGGAGAGTTTGCATTGACTATCACAAGCTCAACAATACCAATAGGATCACTTTCCTGGAAAAGCTCACGCGTGCATTCACATTAATGTTTTGTGGACGGTATAATCAAATTCATATTGTGTAAGATGATCAGAAGAAGATAACATTCACTTGCCCTTATGGAACATTTGCATACAGAAGAATGCCATTTGGTTTGTGTAACGCTCCATTCACTTTTCAGTGTTGTATGATGTTCATATTTTTTGACATGGTGTGGAACTACATTGAAGTCTTCATGGAATTCTCAGTATTCGGATCATTATTTAATGAACGCTTAGATCACTTGGGGTCGGTGTTTGCAATTTTTGTAAAGAAAACAATCTCGTACTTAACTGGAAGAAGTATCACTTCATGGTCAAGAAGGGATTGTCAGCACTTTATTTCAGCAAGGGGTATTGAAATCAACAAGACTAAGGTACAAGTGATGAAGAAACTACCTCCAACTCCAATGATTATAAGTTTATTGGGACATGCAGGTTTCAATCGACGTTTCACCGAGAACTTCTCAAAAATCATCAAACCTCTTTGCAGTTAATTGGAAAAGAATGTTCCCTATCACTTCACTCTAAAAGGAACGTTTATCTCAACTCATGTACTTGTAGCACCTAATTAGAATTTGCTTTTTGAGCTGATGTGTAAAGTAAAGAACTATGCAATTGGAGCAATTTTCGATCAGCGCAAGAATAAAATCTCACGTGATTCACTACACCAAGAAAACTCTTGTTGAGACTCGGTTAAACTATGCTACTAAAAAAATGATTTTGATAGTGGTTTGTTTTTGACAAATTCAGGTATTAGTTAATTGAGTCGAAAGTTATTGTATACAAAATCATGCAGCGCTGAAGTACTTGCTGAATAAGAAAAATTGGAAGCTAAGATTCATCATATGAATACTTCTATTACATGAATTTGACTTAAAGATCGAGGATAAAAGGGGTGCAATAATCTGGTAGAAAATCATCTATCTCATCTAAAATCATAGGAACGTGATCCTACAAATAAAATAAATAAAGTTTTTTCACCACTTCTACAAATTTGGACTTCACCTTGGTATGTAGTTTTGTTGTACCAAGGTGATGTCCCAATTTGTAGAAGTGTCTTATATGGAAATACTTCAATTATTTCATCTTTAGATTTTGTTCCAAGCGAAATAAATGATATGCTACCAAGTTCTCGCAACCCTTTTTATTCCTAATTTCTAAGTTAAACTATTGCAATAGAAGATGAAGTCTTGACATCACGTCTTTCCTATTCAATAAGTATCTTAACCCTGCAAGATCTGTATATACAATAGCCTTTGACCTAATCAAGACCTGAATTTGTCAAAAACAAACACTACAGTCAAAAGCTCTTTTTCTATAGTAGCGTAGTTCAATAAAACCTCAACAAGAGTATTAATAATACGGTGAATCACATATGAAATTTTATTCTTGTTTTGACCCAAAACTGCTCCTACTGCATAGTCACTTACATCGCACATCAGTTCAAAACACAAATCCCAATCAGATACAACGAGTACATTGCTGAGACCAACTTTTCTTTAAGAGTGTTTAATGCAGTCAAACACTCTTCAGAAAAATGAAAAGAACCATCATTTTACACTAAACTGCATAATTGTTTGGTATTTTTTTAGAAGTGCTTGATGAGACGCCTATAGAAACAATGTCCCAATAAACTTCTCATCCCTTTTTTACTGAAGTTGGTGAGGATAGTTTCTCTTATCACTACCTTAACCTGATCGACTTCAATACCCATAGCTAAAATCAAGTGTTCCAAGTCAATCTCTTCTTGAACCTTTAAGTGACACCAATTAAAACCCATTTTGAGAATAACAGAAATTTTGGAATAGTGATTGATGTAAGAATGTGTGATGGAAAAGTGATGAAAAGTTTTTGATTTGTGTGTAATATTATTTTATTAGGAGAATGTGTGGTTGAAATGAAAAATGAGAATGAGAATGAGAAAGAGAAAGAGAAATGAATGGGTGCCAAACGGGTATGGGTGTCAAACGGGGGCTAAGTACGAGGTCCGTTTCTTCACTTTGATGCTACACCGACCCCAAGTGATCAAGCATTCACTAAATGATGACCCAAATATTGAGAAATAGATTTGATGAGAGTAAAATATAAACATAAGATGCAAATATAGAAACATAATGCTCAGCAAGAGTTTTTAATCCCAGGAGATGTAAGTTATTTTTAATTGGTTGTGTTATTCATTAATGCGTCTTATATTGATCTGAACAAATGATAAGTGAAGAGGTAGTGCATGATGCAAGACTAGTAGTAGCAATATAATCCAATAAATTTCCATTAAAATTAGACTTGTACAAGCTCTGTTATTGAATGCATGCATGGTCGCCAAGCAGCCACCAAAATGACATTTGTTTAGGATCAAAGAGAAAACAAAACGGGACAAATTGGAGTGCACTACCTTAAAATAAAAAGGAATGTCAAATAAGAAACTAAGAATCTTTTGGCTGAAATTCGTGAATGTAAGTGTCAGTCCGTAAGCATTTCTGAAATATCTCAAAATTATAACTCATAAAAAGCGACGCCAAATAAAATCCAATAAACGAACTAGTATGCATTATGCATACCTAGTAATGGTGACCTATCATATGGTTATTACTTATTAGAGTGCCTTTACATTGGAATGTAAATGTATCAGCACTATGTTATAACATAGTTGTTCTTGCTAGTAGTATCTATGGAGGGATCCTAAATAGTTTCATTCATCACACTATTATAAGAATGCTTAAAAAAATCATCAGATAGTATACTTGGTGGTCGGGTCTTGGAAAGAAACAATCAGATTAATAACCTTGACCAAAGTGGTTAAATTGAAATATATTAAAAGGAAAAAGTGGTTAAATTGAAATATATTAAAAAGAAAAAGAAAAAATGAAATAGGTGACCAAACTGAAACAGAATTATAAATTTGGTGACCAGAAGAGGTTTTGAACTTGCCAAGCTGAACTAAACATAATGGGTTAACAGATTTCGAGGCCATGTCAAATTTTCGGTCAACCAATTCCCCAAGATGGGATGGACAGAAATAGACTGAAACAAAAATGAAGTTCAAGACTAATTTGGAATACAAAAAAGTTACATGACATAGTTAAACGAAACTATAATTCGGTAGCTAATGGAGTTTTTACCTACCAACCACTAAATTGTTCGCTGCCAGCAAACAAAGGAATTCTATTCTCTCTCCCAAATTAAGTTCTTTATAACTCGGAAGAACATTGTTCTCACTTCTTCGGACGAAATAAAGTTGTCTGATAAGAAATGTCATCACAATAAAGTCCTCTCAAGTCTCGTCAGTAGGTAATAATCAGGCACATTTTTAACCTCTAAAATCAAACCGACTGAAGCGAGGACAAAAATAGACCAACTCAATCAAAATCAACGTGCAATATTCGTCCCAAAATTTCACCACGCAATTTAAGCCTGTCATATGAATTTGCCAACCCATTTTTTGATAGCCAGTCCAAGAACAGTAATCAAAATCAACCCTTTAATAACATAAAATACAGTCGTAAACATGAATTTTAGAGGGAAAAAGGACCATAGGTGTATGCTTGACTGATAATGTGAAAAAAAGAGAAATATCTTCGATCATTCGTCTTCAGCCTTGCATTAAGCAGAAATTCTACCAAACATAAGAGTATTAATACTCTCGACCACACAGCAAACCTTTCCGCAAAGGAACCAACACAAACATTTTCAATTACTTCAAAACAAGACTTCCAAGAATTAAATAAAACAATGCCATCAACACCGCAAACCCCAAAAAAAAAAATGAAAAATAGGTGCTGCACAAGTTTCACGTACCACAAACAAACTGCAGTCTGTTTTAACTGAGAAAAATTCCAGAGAAGTTTCGCCACCACTCTCGAATGGTCTAATGTTGTCATTTCTCCGCGAATACTTGACCGCATTATCTTTCTTCAGATGATAAATTTCAGTCAGTAGCGAATGCAACACGCTGCTAGTTTTTGTGCCGTGTAGGATTAACGTCTTCTTCCCAGTCTCCACCTGGAAAACTCAAACCTTCAATTTATCAGGCACAAACAGAAAAAAATAAAATAAAATACTTCCTATTATCCAAAAATTAAAAATAAATAAAATAAATTTGACAACTTTATTATTATCTAAATCTAAATTAAAAGAAATCGCTGATTTACGAGTTTAGGGGCACGTTTTTCTAGGTCTCGCTTGATTCTTCCTTTCTTCGGGGTCTTTATTTTCAACATGATTAGCTAAAATTTGGAGGAGAAATTGAAATACAATTACAAAACAGAAAAATTTCAATAAGGCGGGACAATTTTTTTAACGTCTGAAATTGAATCGGAGCTAGGGTTTCCAATTTGAAGCTTCAATTTACAGATGGACGCAGGGAAAAGAGGGCGGATGCTACGTTTTGATATTGGGCCTTGACTTTTAATCTTTGGCCCATCCAAATTTCAATTGAGGGCCCAATAATTGAGCCAAAATAATACTAGTAGAGATATTATTGTTAAAAAAAAAAAACGATGTAAAAGAGAGAATTTTGTGGTGAAAATTACATGAAACCCTACTTTTAAATATTCATATTCAAAAATCAGTGAAAAATTTAATCATATATATATATATATATACAGGGCTGATCACGTGCACCCCGAGGGCAGGTTTAAACATACCCACCATCCTACTTGGCAATTTCACTTTTAAAAAATGGGGCCCACTTCAAAGAATTTTCTTCCCATCTTTGACTCATTAAACCAAGAAAAAGACAGCCAATAAGGGGCTGTACATTAGAGGGGGTTGTAAATGTACAGCCCCCTAATGGCTGTAACTCCAGCCCGGTTGTTAAACCAATTCCCTCATTTTTCTCTCTCACTACACTCGAACCTTTTCAGTTTTCTCTCCCAAAATCGGAACCTCCCCTGCTCCATCATCATTGTTCATCGTCCACGACTAAGGTGAGTTTCTTAAATTTCGTGCATTTTATTCTTGCTATAATCCCCAATTTCAATTTATCTATTTACTTTTTTTTTTTTCGAATTTCCCCCTAATTCGCCCTAATGCATCCATCATTATTTTCAAATAGAAAGTTGGGAATAATTAATATTATTTTATGATTTTTCGACTGAGTGTGGTCTAATTTCATAAATGTGATTTTAATATATTAATTGGAAGTTTAAATTTCTTTCATAATTTTTAGGTTTTGGACATAGATGTCAAGTAGTTAAACAAGGAGGGGAACACAGTCAACACACAGAGGTAGGGACTCAAAATGTATTTTCATGTCTACGTTATCTCGTGGGTTAATTTTAGATTTCTGAAATGTGGTTTTTTCTAATAATTGAACTGCTCTTCTAAGTTGGAAGAGGATTTCCAAATGCCCCCATTGACCCTTGTTGCTTTAATGAAGGAGTAAATGGTATGATTTGCAATTTATTTTTTGTAGGATGGTATTATATGCGGAAGGTTCATTTGGGTGGATGAAGTTGAACAAAATATGGAAAGATGTGAAGTTAACGTGAAGATATTGGAGAAGTTAAACGAACTTGTTGAGCGGCTACATTCTCTTAGTCATTATATAAAATTTACCTTAATTGTTGTATTAGCTCTTGTAATTGTTAAGTCAATCTGAACTTCATGTTGAAAAACTTGTAATGGTGCACATGTAGCCATATACATTTTGAACTCCACTAGTAAGTTTGTAGTACATGTTATAATTTTTTTTTGGTTTAATGTCAATTATGCTAAGTACCGCCCGCATTAATGTATACAAGAAAGCCAAATTCTTAAATCAAAATAAAATAGACAGATTCAATTCCAAAAATAGCACTAAAGAACGAAACAGATCATGTTAAAACAAACAAAGACAAAACCAAAAAGTTTTCAAAGACAATGCTAATCAATAGTTGTTTTCATCTTCTGACACGTATGCCATGAATTCTCTCTCACCCTCGTGCGACCCGTCTTCTTCATTTTAGGTATTCTGGTGATTATCATGCAATTGTAGGCATGTTCTCCTATCATGTCCATGTTGGCCACAACCACGACATGTTCTGGCACCTTTGGACATGGCTCTCTCTTTCGATGACTTCAATCGCTTCCCATACTTTTTAGTCCTAATTCTAATTGGATCGATTATACTTTGACTCTCCGCACGGCTTCTGCACCTTTCTCCACTCACGGTAGTATTCACTCCATTGTCTATCTCTTTCACTCTATTTTGCAATGCTTCAAACTCTAAAAAGAGGAACTTGCTATGTGCCTCTGTCAGAAACGCCTCATTAACCAACACTGAAGCCATGTGAGATAACATACCATGTCGTGTGAGTAAAGAATTACTTGATTCCTCAAGCACCAACGGGATTGCAACACTGCCAAATTTTGTGCCCTTCGCCCACCTTCTCAAAATGTATCTACTTGGTAAAAGTAACACTTGTTTTTTCTTAAGGTAATAGAGAATATGTCGACATGGACAACCCACAAATTCAAACATCCAACAACTGCATGAAACATAATCAGTCTGCAAGAAATAAATTAGCTCACGATGTTTCTCAAACAATTTTCCTCCCTCAAATCGCTCCAACCCATAAACTTTAGAATCTGAATTTTCTGATTTCTTTGAACAAATATAGAAATTTAAAAACATATACTTGGTGTATATTTCAACCATTTGATGTTCCATCATATGAACAGACGTGAGCCTAGATCTCTCGTTTAGGTCAATGTGAATTGCAACAAGCTCATCATGTCACTGGTGTCTCAATGCCATGGTAAAACGCGTGATGAAATCCATCAGCGAGTTCTTTTTATTTATATATCTCTTGAAAAATGAGTGGTTGCTCTCCGATCTCTGACTACTAGACATCCCTGCACTAAAAACATGTTTGACATATGTAAGAACCCATCGGTGGCGGATTTTATACATGCTACATAGCCAAGCATTACAGTCCAGGTTCGTGGTTTCCAAGATACTACTCCAACGTTGCCTGAACTCTTCGATGTCTCAAAATTCTTGATTATGTCAACCAAACGGTTGTACTGCTCGTTATACACAATCACATTAATCTTCTCAGAGAATTGTTTAATATGTGCCATATGCAATATCGATGAAACGTATCGGAGAACACCATCAATATTGCTTTAGAAATTACTGCATCTTGATCAGTAATAATGATTTTAGGAGATTGATGATGCATTACTTTTAAGAATCTTGAAAACAACCAAACGAACAACTCTGCAGTCTCATAACTGAGTAAACCACATGCATATATTATGGTCTGACCATGATGGTTTACCCCAACAAACGGGGCGAAGATCATAGAGTATTTGTTAGTGTTGTATGTAGTGTCAAATACAACAGCATCTCCAAATATGGCATACGATCTCCGCGACTCAGAATCAGCCCAAAAACATCGAACCAACCTTCTGTCCATGTCAGTCTCAAAATCAAAGAAAAAATTCGAACTTTTTTCTTTTTCTAATGTGAAATACTCGACTAGTGTTTCTACATCATCACCCCCTATGTTCTTCTCGAGTATTCTTTTCGTTGTTTGTGATATCTCTCTCAACAAATCCAAGAGATGATGGACCACTTGAATCAATCTCCAGGAGTCGCACCTGCTGACATATAGGTATATTCGCTTCGGCCAATTGTTGTGTAAGTGCTTTCTTTGTCGTCGAAACATTGCGGTGTGATCGGAGCAAGTGAACTCTACTAGGAGTAGTCAGCCCATAATTGTATTCCGATATAAATATATTCACAACCCAAATATTCTCGGTTTACTTCTTTACAACAGATAATCGAGCATTGCAACCAACACGTGTTTCTCCACGTTTTCATTCTCTAATCCGTGGCAAAGTGTCCTTATATTTTCTTTGCCAGCTATCATCCGTTTTGCCTTCCTTCCAACAAACAAATAGCTTCCAATAGGTTTCGTTTGATTCTTTCTTTTTCTTGCTATTTGCAATTCGTACACTAAATCTAGCTTCACGGGCATATTGATTATAGAACTTGTATGCTTGTTCATGAGACTCAAACTCTTGACCAATTTTCGGTACTCGACCAATGGACACTTGAGGAATATAAATATTGTCTGCTTCACAATCTACTACATCGTGTGCATCCATGTCCAAAACCTAAAAATTATGAAAGAAAATTAAAACTTCCAATTAATATATTAAATCACATTTCTGAAATTAGATCACACTCCGTCGAAAAACCACAAAATAATATTAATTATTCCCAACTTTCTATTTGAAAATAATGACGAATGCATTAGGGAAAAATTCGAGAAAAAAAAGAGTAAATAGACAAATTGAAATTGGGGATTATAGCAAGAATAAAATGCACGAAATTTAAGAAACTCACCTTAGTCGTGGACGATGAACAATGACGATGCAGCATGGGAGGTTCCGATTTTGGGAGAGAAAACTGAAAAGGTTCGGGTGTGATGAGAGAGAAAAATAAGGGAATTGGTTTAATGAGTCAAAGATGGGAAGAAAATTCTTAAAAGTGGGCCCCATTTTTTAAAGTGAAATTGCCAAGTAGGGTGGTGGGTATGTTTAAACACACCCTCGGGGTGCAGGTGATTAGCCCTGAGTGTGTGTGTGTATATACAAAATTTTTATATTTAATTAATTAATAATAATAATATTAATATAAAACTAAAAATTAATTCCCACCCCACCCCACGTTAAATCCCTAATTTCTCAATTTCTAGCTTTCAGAATAATTTCTCTGTCTCGTCTTCTCACTCTCTGTCTTCTCTATTCATCTTCTCATCGGCGACGTCGCCGTCGTGCGAAATGCCACCGACGCTCCCTTCTCTCTCTCTCTCCCCATCCATTCTCCATTTCGGAAGGTACTAACCCGAGAAACGAAAAGTGGGGCCATTGGTTGTGTAGGGCTCCTTCTGTTTCTACTTCTGGGCCGAGTTTTTCGAGGTTGGATCTGAGACTGTTGCTCGACGTCTTGGGTGCACCGCTCACCCCCGTGTATGTTAGCAACAACGACCCTTTACCCCATCTCAGCATTAAAGACACTCCCATTGTTAGTTGCTTCTAATTCCCTCTTTCTCTTACTATTTACACATATTTTTTCTTCAATTCAGATTTTCGCAGTTTCCAGTAGCAATTTGAAGTTGTTGATATTGTTTTTTGGAAATATAATTCCGTTTTTCAAANTGTATGTTAGCAACAACGACCCTTTACCCCATCTCAGCATTAAAGACACTCCCATTGTTAGTTGCTTCTAATTCCCTCTTTCTCTTACTATTTACACATATTTTTTCTTCAATTCAGATTTTCGCAGTTTCCAGTAGCAATTTGAAGTTGTTGATATTGTTTTTTGGAAATATAATTCCGTTTTTCAAAGTGTAATGTAATGAAGTGGGTTTTCTTGTTTGTGAAAATTCTCTTTTTTAATGTTAATGTTTGTTTGAGGTCTCAGTTTCTTTCTGCATATATGGTAGATAGACTTGCCTGCATGCGGCGGTGGGTGTTGGACGTGTCTGCGATATGGGGTTAGAGGTGACTGTGATTATTTTATGTGTGTAATCGAGTGTGGCCAATTAAAATTTTGATTGTGACTCATTGTAATCGAGTTGTGATCAATAAAAGTTTTGATTTTTCAATCTGTGACCTATAAAAGATTTTAATTCGTGGTCGAGAAATAACTTGTGACCTATAAAAAATTTTAATATGTGGTTGAAAAAGAAGGAAAAGTTATTGATGTGACATATTGTTAAACTGTGACCTTAAAATTCGATAATTTGTGACCAATAAAAAATTTTGTGACTTGTGACAGAAAAATAATACGCAACATATTATTTTAATAAGTTACGACCTATAAAGTATGTGATTTGTGACCAAAAATAATGCGTAACCAATTAATTTGAGAATGTCACCAATAAAATAAATGAGTTGTGACCAATAAAATTTTAAATTTGTCATCGATGCATAATATGTGACTTAAAAATTATTACTGTGACTCACAATTTATTAAGNTTGAAAATGTCACCAATAATATAAATGAGTTGTGACCGATAAAATTTTGGATTTGTCATCGATGCATATTATGTGACCTAAAAATTGTTACTGTGACTCACAATTTATGAAGTTGTAATCGAGTTGTGACCAATAAAAATGTTGATTTTGTAATCGATGAATAAGTCGTGACTTATAAAATTTTCTATTTTTGATCGAGAAATACCTATAAGATTTTTTATTTATGACCATAAAATAAGTTGTGACCAACAATTTGATAAATTGCGATCAATTTGCAATTAATAAATGAGTTGCTAAGTTCTCAGTTGACTAGTCACAGGGTTGAGTTCACAAGTCACGGTCATTTTGTGTAGGCCACAAATCAATAAGACGGGTCACATATCAGTATGATCAATTAATTTGATAGTTAACTGTGGCTAATTAATTCGTCGTTAAGGTCACAGATCTTTGTCGCGTGTTTGAGTTCACAAGTCACGGTCATTTTTTATAGGTCACAAATCAATATTAACAGATCACGTGTGTTTGTAGAGTCACGGTTCTATTACTAGTCATAAACAACAATCAAGAGGTCAAAAATCGTGTCAACTGTACCAAAAAAAATATATGGCAGAGTTGTCGCTGGAATATTCGCCGGAGTTAGAACAATCGCCGGAATCGGAGCAGTCGTCAAAACGGTC
>CAIGRS010159907.1:0-12965 GCA_903798395.1 Fraxinus floribunda | reverse complement strand
CCAAGATTCGAGAATCAACCCAAACAGCGTAACAACTTCAAAAATTGAAACACTGATAACCCAAAATAACGCAACAAAACGAAGATACGACTAAACATAGCAAGATCGACCCAAGAAAGAGCCAAAAAAGTAAAAACAGATGGAAAAAAAACGAACAAAAAAAGACCAAAAAAAAAAAAAAACCAACACAAGTTTAGGTAAATCGACAAAGATAAGAAGACCAAGAAAATAAAACAGCCGACGAGAAAAGAAACCTAGATCGACACAAGGAAGGCGCTGAAAAAAAAAATCGAAAGCGTTTGAAAAAAAAAAAGAGGAAAGAACACCAACAGAAAAAAAAACATCACGACTCTAAGTTGATCGACGCGGACGAGCAGACCAAGATAATCGAAATCGAAAGATACCAGATCGAGGACGACGAGAGGACGGCGGAAAGGAGTTTGAAACGAAGAGAAATGAAAGACAAACAAGACTGACGAAAACCCTAGAAGAAAGTCGCGTTATTCACAAATCCAAACACCAAACGGCGTCGTTTGGTCACGTTTTAAACGGCGTCGCTTTAAGAAAAACTCAGTTTCTAAAGCGGGGAATGGCTCAAAACGGCAGACAATGGCTCAAAACGGCGTCGTTTAACGGAAACCATATTTTCTACAGTAGAATTGACTCTCACTCTTTTATTATGTGTAGGATAATATTTTTCATCACATCAATGATTTTTTTTCAACCACATATTCCACATCACATAAAATATAAAAAAAAAATGCATTCTTATGAAAATAATGTGGCTCAAACAAAGGCTTAATATATTATAAAAGAAATTGTATTTTTTTTCTTTAATGAATAAATAGTAACATATAAAAAACAACCTTGCTACATGTACTTTTTGGGGTACATGTTGGTTTACTCGACCCCACCCTCTCCCTCACATGGGGCAGCCCAGGGTGCGTATTATTGGATATGGACCCGACCCTCATGTGAGGGAGGAGGTGAAATCGGGTGAATCATAGTGTACCCTCAAAGAGTACAAATAACATAATTCTAAAAAAAAAAAAACAAAAAAACCATTAACAAAAGCGCCACTTCCCTCCCCTACTCACCTATTGACATCTTCTTCTCTCAATACGTATTTACATGTATGTGTACACACCTCCTCGCATCACCTACAATCTATCTCTCTCTGCTGTAAATGTACGCTGACGTTACGCAAGTTTGTTTGTTTCTATACGGTGAGGGTATAGATGTATATTGTTATAACAACGCACGTAGTCACATGATTCGTGTTTACAATTTTTGTATTAATTTTGGGTTTGAGTGAAATGGTGATATATACTATTTTGGGAAGATAAGAATGGAAATTTATGTGAATTACATAGGTTAAAAATAAATTGTGAGGTGTTCACTGTTCAATATGTTTGATTTGACTAGAATTTTTAACTCGGCACAAGTTTAGGATCTCTATGGACCTCTGTTATGTTCCATTCTTCATTTTAGGGTTTTTGGGTACGACTCAGTATTACTCCCTACTAAAGCTGCACTTGAAATTCGACTGGTGGGTTCTTTGCGTTTTTTCTCCTCGGTGTAAGATTTAATGGTTTAAATTTTTGTTTAATTTGTTAAATTTGTTTCCATACTTTAATTCGTGTTCTTATTTTGTTCTATTTTTTGATGATTATGCATATATTGGTTGTTTTGAAGATCGGCGCACTGTTTTATCGGATTGGTAGTTTGAGTTCAAGAAGAACTTTGAGAAGCTCTAAATTTTAAAGTTACTGGAACCGGCGGATAATTGGCGAAAGGTGAGGATGATTTATTTTTTGAAATGTAAAGTGGTATGTAACTGTTCTTTACTTGATGCTTGATGATTGAAAAATACATTTTAAGAAAGAGAGAATTCCAAATTTAGTTTTGGTTTGGGATTTAATTTTGGGAATAATTATCCATTTAACACAAAGTACGCAGACTACAATTTTGTTAGAAACTAGGATTAGTGAAGTATCTTTCTTTTATTTTCCGAACTACAACACCAACTTCTGTCTTTTTTTGGTGATTATGTTTGTCATCGATGGTTGTTTTTTCTCGATGTTATAGCAAATTGAGAGCTAGAAATCATTGTTTTAAATTTTTAAGGATTTATATTCCGTTACTTGTTTGGACTGATATTCTAATTGTCCAACTCCAAAAATAAAAAAATAAAAATAAAAAAAGAAATCTGTCACAAACTTATAATGCTTTTATACATGAATCTGCATTTTATGTTGGCTGTGGCAGAGGTGAGTGTGGATATATAGTTTGGTTGTTGTTCTTGTTTGAATTTGATGTGTAATTGTGGACTTTTACTTATAGTCCCAGTGGTAAACTTATGCTTGGATTATTTTGATCTTTTTCTTGCTATCAGTGACATGAAAGTTGGTTATCCATAAGAGTTGTTAGTTCTTTTTTTCTGCGGCTGAGAAAGAATGGGCTCTGCTTGTTGTGTTGCTGCAAGGGATAGAACTATAACAAACAGACCGTCAAGTGAAGTTTTGCAAAGGAATGTCAGGTATTCACCATCATGGAGCTGTCGATGGGATAATCGTGGACGAGTATCTGTGGAAGAGACATCTGTAAATCAGTTGCTTGATGAAGGTGTTGGCAAACATCGTTTGGATGTCAAATCTGGGACAACTATAGAAACTGCCTTCGCATCTGAAGATGGTAGCTCATTGGATAGTTTCCGGTCAATTGCATGGCAGAAGTCCCCAATTACTGATGGAAATGCTGGGATTTTAAGGCTTCCATCATCTGGTAAATTCTAAAAATCAGTTCCCAATTCTTTTTAAATCAAATTATGATAATGAAGAAAATTTGTTAAAATGCATTGCCAATTTCTCAAATCCCATTGCCAACAACACCCCTCTCAAGTGGCAGAAGCACAATATACTGGCTATTTTGTTTATGCTTCTCAGTTATTCTTTCAACTCTTATCTGGGTTTATTTGACATGGTTATTGATCCTAGTGACTTTTTTTTTTCCCTCACTTTGCAGTTTGTGTAAATACAAATGAACTTTTCACTCGAAGGAAAGAAGGAAAAGAAGTTTGAGTCCTATGTTCCTCCTTTCCACAATTGATGTCTGGAAATCATAATAAGGGTGTGTTTGGGAGAGATTTTNATTATCTTGAATATTGGAAAATTTATTATTTCAATCATATTAATTACATTTATAATCAATCAAACGATGAGAATAACGAAATTCACAATACTTAGGGTGTGTTTGGGAGAGATTCTCTCATTCTATAGTAAATCAATTCTCATTTTTAACCACACAATTTTCAATAAAATAATATTTTCCATCACATCAATAATTTTTTCTTCTTTTTCAACCACACATTTCCCATCATATCACTATTCAAAAATCAATTCTTCCTTCAAAAATTCCTCCCAAACACACCCTAAGTTTCTTTTTCAAGTCTAATTTCCTCTTCCCAGTGATGATATATGTGGAGTCATAAGAACTTCTTTTTTTCCAGTTCATTTAGTGTAGATACACTTCATCTTACATGATTATGAATACGTGTACTTCATGATTAAAATGTATTTACATTATGATTCATGCCGGTGCTCCCAGGCGAACAAAGTGTCACCAAAACTTAACCCCTTGTTTGGGCCCCATTTTTAGGATATAATGTATTTTGAAATAGTGGTTTTTTGGAGAACGCGTGGTTAAAAAATAAGGAAAAGTTAAATTATTTTATTGGAGAATGTGTGGTAGAAAATGAGTTGAAAAAATGAGTATTGGAAAAATGGAGGCCAAACACAGGCCAAGTGTCAATGCATTTTGATTTGTAATGTGACCAGTACATAGCATATCCATCTTTCATTCTGACTGGAAAAGAAAGAAAATTACTTTTCTTGTGTTTGAGGTGAAGGCTGTCAGTCTTCCTAGCCTTTGTCAGAAAATTGTGTATAGTGAGTGAATGCTAAATGCAGCACTGTTGTTTCGGCCCCATTTTTAGGATATAATGTATTTTGGAATAATGATTTTTTGGAGAACGTGTGCTTAAAAAATAAGAAATAGTTTTGGGTTTACGTGTAAAATTATTTTATGGGAGAATGTGCAGTAGAAAATGAGTTTTGAAAAAATGAGTATTTGGAAAAATGGAGGCCAAACATAGTCTAAGTGTCAATGCATTTTGATTTGTAATGTGACCAGTACATAGCATATCCATCTTTCAATCTGACTGAAAAAGAAAGAAAATTACTTTTCTCGTGTTAAAGGTGAAGGCTGTCGGCCTTCCTAGCCTTTGTCAGAAAATTGTGTATAGTGAGTGAATGCTAAATGCAGCACTGTTGAGGCAGGTGGAAGAAAAGATTCGAAGGGAAAGATTTTCACATTGAGAAGATAAGTATGCTGAGAGTATGTGGAAGATGAATGGATTCTTTACTTCTGTGGTTTACCTATATGACATTTGCTCCTAATGGGCCTAGATATAATGAAAATGATATGAAAGTAAGATGAAACATTTGAGTAGACATACAGATTTCTGTGTTTATAAATGATTTGTATGACATGTTGTTTCCTCTGGGAAAATGAAGGCATTCTCTGGGACTCACTGAGATATGAGGTTGAGGCTAATGATCGGTGAAGAAATATTGGAACATTAAAAGACAAATTAATGGCACGAATAATCACAAAATTTTAGTGAAGAAGTTGGAGTGCACCCTCGTTATTTTTACAGCCTAATATTATATATTTCTTTTTTGATATTAGGAATGTTTACTTATTCCGTTTCCTAAAAGAAAGAAAATTACTTTTCTCGTGTTAAAGGTGAAGGCTGTCGGCCTTCCTAGCCTTTGTCAGAAAATTGTGTATAGTGAGTGAATGCTAAATGCAGCACTGTTGAGGCAGGTGGAAGAAAAGATTCGAAGGGAAAGATTTTCACATTGAGAAGATAAGTATGCTGAGAGTATGTGGAAGATGAATGGATTCTTTACTTCTGTGGTTTACCTATATGACATTTGCTCCTAATGGGCCTAGATATAATGAAAATGATATGAAAGTAAGATGAAACATTTGAGTAGACATACAGATTTCTGTGTTTATAAATGATTTGTATGACATGTTGTTTCCTCTGGGAAAATGAAGGCATTCTCTGGGACTCACTGAGATATGAGGTTGAGGCTAATGATCGGTGAAGAAATATTGGAACATTAAAAGACAAATTAATGGCACGAATAATCACAAAATTTTAGTGAAGAAGTTGGAGTGCACCCTCGTTATTTTTACAGCCTAATATTATATATTTCTTTTTTGATATTAGGAATGTTTACTTATTCCGTTTCCTATGGAACATTTGCCTGTTTGTGTAATCTTCATAGTGTATGTTTGTGAAGGTGTAGTAATTATGGTAGAGTGAAGTTTCTGAAAACGGATTTGAGGAATTGGGCTGTCAATTAGTGAGCTTTTTGAGTTTCATATCACAGCTAATGCTGCAACTATCACACCTCTGTGTTGTGGTTTACAAGGGACTGACTTTTCACTTCATCGAGATTTCATCTACTTGTAAAGGTTGTAAAATAATCATGATATTATCGGAAACCTAGAAAAGTAGCATATTTCAGGAAAAAGATATGGATGCACCTTATGTAATTATGGTCCTGTGTTTGATGGTATGTGGAACTTGTTGCAGTGTTGAGAATTTGTTCTATTACTTGGTCACTATACAATTAAGATGCTTACCAGTCTGTATTTATCAAGACCACAGTGTGTTACTGCTCATTCTTCCTACTTTGAAAGGCCGTCTTTTTACCATCTTTTGGTTTATTATTCTTGGATCAACTCAGTGTATACGCTGAAACCAGAGTACTATTGGTCGCTGCAGATATTTGGTTATTGGGTGATTCCCCTGTATAAATAAGTGTTAGGCTCTGGTAGTTATTGCCCTCTTTGCTTCGAATTTTGATACCATTCCTCAGAGGGTAGTAGTAAGAAACTGTGCTGTGCATCATTCACTAAATCTATGTCGGCTATTGGAGTTCCTACACTTCTGGCCTGAAAAAGGGACCAAAAAATCATCTATAGCATTTATCAATGACCCGTAGACCTATTGCCATGTGTATTGGTGCTTTAATAAAATCCATTTTTACTGGCATTTGATTTAATCTTCAAGGGATTTAACATGCATCACAAGTGACGTAATGCTTGATGTTTAATAATTGACACAATAAGAAAAGTAAAAATGCAATTTTTTTTTTAATTCATTATTTAACTTCTCTTAAATTGTATTTACAGATTCATCTACTGCACAGAATTTCAGAGAGGTATGCAAGGGAACTGAGATGATGATGATTAAAATTATTATATTGTGCTTGGGATGTTTGTACATGTGGATATTTTATAGGCTGATCAAACTTCGTGCTTTTCCCCTTGCTTAATATTCAGGTGAAGGAGTCGGCAGAATTCCGAGCTGTTTCATATCCATCTCCTGTAAAGCTGTCTCCTTCAGCACCTTCAGTTTCATCTCTTTCAACATCTCCTTTATCATCCCACAGTCACCTGCATCATCCAAACTCAACTCCTTCAAGGTGCCATCACCTTTCCCCTGGACACCAACTATTACGACAAGTGTCAGATAGTCGGATTCCAGTATATAAGTCACCGACGTTATCAATATCTGACGAGGAGTCATCCTATGTGCTCCCTGCTTTGTGCAATGATTCGACAAGGGGATCTAACCGGGAGTCTTCAGATACTTGGTCAATTCCTGCCTTCTCTGAGCTCATGGCAACTCGTAGAGAGAGGTGGTCATTTGATAGTGAATTATCGGGCTCCAATCCTGACAAAATAACAAGGTCAAACGGACGAAATTCAGCATCTCTTTCTTTTGATCTCCAAACTTGTGGCGTTTGTGCAAAGCCTTTAACTCAGAGATCTTCATGGTTCAGCCAAGAACTTGCTGCTGTTGCAGTTTTAGTTTGTGGGCACGTGTATCATGCTGAGTGCCTGGAGAATATGACATTGGAAGCTGACAAATATGATCCAGCTTGTCCAGTCTGTATTTTTGGGGAGAAGCGAGCTTTGAAGATGTCTGGAAAGGCATTGAGAGCTGAAATGGATTTGAAAATCAGAAAGCGATCTAGGCATCGCATTATCAATAGTGATCTCAGCGGTGATCTCGTGAGGTTTGATAATCAGAAAAACATTAGGCTGGAAGGAAGGGGTGCCAAATTGAGCTCAAGTTCCAGCATGAAGAGCTCTTTAGGAATGCCTTTCTTGAAACGGCACTTCTCATTTGGGTCCAAGGGGAGTATATCCTTGGCGGAGAATCATTCTTCACGAAGAAGGGGTTTTTTCTGGGCGAAATAGCGAGGATTGATCTTCCTTATGGATGGATCTAAGAGGTAAGTCTCATCTCCATGTTTGTGAGAACCAAAGAAAAATATTCTTAGGGAAGTTTGTAGTTATCGTTGTCATACGAATCCAATCAATTTTTTCTAGCCATTGGGTCCCAAACTTCTGTTTTCAGTGCACTTTGGTACACTGGATTGAAACCTTCAATTTTTCCGTCGAAAAGTGGTGTACTTTGCATGTAATGAGTTATTTGAGATTTATTTTAATCCAATACACTCCATTATCTTCAAAAAGAGTTAAAAAGAGGGAAAATAAAAGATTTGAAGACCTAGACATCAACACTCTATTTCTCTATTTTTTAAAATTATTTTTTGAGGGAAATGAGGTGGGTTGCCGGGAATAACCCTCAGACAACGCAACGCGTGCAAAGCTACAGGTTAATTGAATCCATCTAAAGGGAACAAACATGCACTAGAAATGAGACCTTTGGACTTGAAGGCCTGAAAGAATTGATTCGTGACTCTGTGTAATTTATTTGTGGACGTTTGAGAACTGTGGCTGTAAAATTCCTGGGTCTTTATTATTTTTTGCAGAATTTAAGAGTTCTATCATAGTTAGATGTTCCACATTTTTGCATCCACAGATTCCACGAGCACGTCATTCTCTGGTACTAGGATTCAACGGAGTGGTAAGCCCAATCTCGCTTCCTGGAGGAAGCAGGATTAGTTCATCAGCATCTTCCCGAGGAACAATGGTGTCATCTGCAGGAATAGGGTTAGCTAAGGTACACATTGTATGTAAGGTGCACAATTTAAATCTAAATTTCATTTTATTCTATAGAAAACGAGAATTAGTTAAAGAATATCGATTGTGAGACTGATTCTCTTTTGTTCCGTATATTGAAATTCAGTTGTTCTGTTTGAAGTAAGTGCATGATCTATGTATATGGATGGCTAAGAAGTTTATAGTTCTCTCCCTTTTGTTGCACACTGCTCATTCCCATTCCCCTTTTCATGGCCCTGTGCCATGCTAATGGAAACTGCAACAGACAGCTCTATTGACCAACTTAACTATTTGAGCATTTCTTTTCATTAGCACCTTTTCTGGACCCCCCCCCCCCCCCCCCCTCAGACAGCTCTATTGACCAACTTAACTATTTGAGCATTTCTTTTCATTAGCACCTTTTCTGGCCCCCCCCCCCCCCCACCTCCTTTTTGCGCCGTTCTTAATTTCTTGCTCATCTGTCTCCAAAGTTAGAGATGTGATTTTTTTCAGTATATATATACAAATGAATTTAAATATAATAATAAATGAATATTTACTTGATATCAACTACATTGCGATTTCCTCTTCTATGGATGCATCGGATTGTGACCCGAGATGGGAATATAGTCCCTGATTAGTTTATTTAACTCAGATTTTAAATAATAAATTATGATAAACGTGATTGAAAAGTCGTAGATCTTACGAAATGAATTGTTATAAATGAGTTTTAAAAATTTATATACCAAATAGAGACATAGGTACATTGAGTAGAGGAATAAAAAGAAATTTAATTATTGTTGACTTTCAACCGCGGCAACAAGTCAATAAAATGATGCATTAGTTTAGGTGAAACTATATTTTATGAAGTTGTAATTAAGTGATTTATTTAATTGTACATTTTATTGACACTTTTGTCCTCTATCTATAATCAGATGAAGTCATGTTCCTAATCTTTTAGAACTTCAAAAACTTTGATACCAAGTTTCAACTAACATAAAACGTTTATTTGAATGTTAAAACGATAATGTAACATGTGATATCAGTTGAAAGAGTAAAATTGTACCAAAAAAAAAAAAAAAATCATTAAAGCTCGATTCAAACTGTGATTTTAACTTTCATTTAGAAATCTAATAGGATAAAATTTATCAGTGATCATGGAGTTTGTCTCCTCGCTCTCAACTCATCGGCAGCATCACGGGATTATCGGGCCCCAATTACGTGTTGATTATGTAAAACATTAGGTAATAGTTTTGGTACACATAGTATTTTCCTAAATAATAAGTGAGAGACAAGAATTAGGTATGACAACGAGATGGAATGGCACCCCGCTCCATTCAAGATTTTTGAGAGGCAAGGCCAGATTTAAATATTTATGTTTATCGTTTTGTTTATTTTTTTTCTCAAGGTACGATTTAAATTTATATACTTAAAAAATAATTAAAAGGAAAAAGAGTTAGGGCACCTACATTTAGGAAAAGTAGAGAACTCATTGTGGAATTTAACCTTTTTTGTTTTTGAAATTTCATCCTTAACCCCTTGGAGAATATTGGAGCTTAGGCCAATGATTTGATAAAATTTCATTCTTACCATTTAAGTTAAACATTTGTCATGGATTTTACCATTTTTTATGTTTGTGTGTATATAATTTTTAACAGTCTATGCAATTTTTTATGCGTACAAACAAACTTTTAAAATGTAGGTACAAAGTTCTTAAGACAAAAACTTTAAGGATCTGTTTGATAGACAAATGTGGAAAGAAATTTCAATTCCATATTAGTTGGAAACTAAAAATCCATCAAATTTATAGAAATTCGCTTTTCATGAAAATAAAGGAAATGCACTTTGGGATTCGGTTTCCATTTCCACGTTGCAATCAAATGATCAAAGTGAAATTTGTTGCAATCAAACAAAGCCTAAAATACTTTCTACACTATGTTGTGTTCTCGTTATATAATTAGCATATATAAACTTAATTAACTTACGATGTGCCTAAAAATCTACACTTAGCAAGGTGTGTATTTAAAGTAATTATTAAGTTCGGACAAGAAATTAACTAAGTCGGAGAAATAATACTATAATAACTTCATCGCGAAGATAATTAAGCCTCTTCTGACAACATTTATAAATTATTCATAAATAGTTAAATTTTATTTCAATGAATTTATAAACATCATATATTTATCCACTATTAATTTCTATTTATTTATAAATCAGTTATAAATTCTTCCCAAACTGAAGCTAAGTTGGATAGTGCCTGGGAAGCTCACACTTACAAAAGTAAATTATTTTAAATGCATGAATGTGGTTCATGTCATGAGAGCTAGTGCACCCTAAGCTTAAGATTTTCACTTATATGTAAAATAAGTATATGTTTAAGGCTTAAGAGAGATGCTATGTGTACACTGGTCCACTGTTTCCCTCACAATAGGGGGACAGATTATTTTATTTGGGCATGGGCGCCTCCCCTCATGTGAGGAGAGTGTAAACAGGCGAGTAAACGTCCGGGTACAAATAGAAAAATTCTATGCTTAAAGGGTGATTATATGACTGAGTAAACTCGGGTAGCACTATATGAAGGTATTTCTTTTCTTTTTAGCTGTGCTCTTGAGTCAACTAGGCTTGAAAAAGCTTATGTGCGCGATGTTTATAATGTGTTTTAATTTATAAACAAATAGAAACGAGTAATGAATAATTGAATAGTACTAATAGATTTTACGAAAAATAAAAAGTAATTTTGATCAAAAGTGTTTATAATTTTAACACCTCTCAAACGCTCGAGGTAAAATTAGTTATTTGAATCTAATCGTCAAATAAAGCTGGGTGTACATTTTTTGTTGACAACAAGTTTGACATGTCCCCAGTGAAAGAAAATGACCAGTGATGGAATGAATGTGTATAAAATATATGGTGTATATTGCTGATACATGGAAGAATATCAAATTTAATATTATCTATAATGTAAATATAGCATGATTGAAATTTTAATTCCTACCAAACAAGGGCTTAAACATTTTACGAACCTTAGCCAAACATGGGAATTTCACGTAGTGATGTCACTTCTTATGGACCTCAACTTAAGTAAGACAAACATGCCGTCGGCCTCGTTCCAATCCTTAAAACTGGTGAAGACAAAACCATGTCCGGCGTGTCCACTATTCTTACGTGGCAGTATAATCTGCCACGGTCTACAATACGTGTAAGAACCTAATTACATGCAGAAAATGCTGCTGCTCGGCTACCGTCTTTGCTTTTCCTTATTTTAAGAGCCCCAACTAGTAATCTTCACTTGTATGTTCATCTATTCAAACTCTGTTTAATTTGTCCTTAAAAATGGCAGATATACGTGATGAACATGGTAATCCAATTCAGCTTACAGATGAACGTGGGAAACCTGTTCAACTAACTGATGAGTATGGCAATCCTATCCATCTTACTGGTGTCGTCACCACTGCCGGCGGTGGAACTGGGGCTGTGCATGCTGGATCTGCCACCGATATTCTCCATGGTGGTACTGGGGTCGGCATAGGTGGCCAAAAGTATGATAAGCAGCAGCGCCACCAGCAGCAGCAGGAGGAGCAAGAGCAACTTCATCGCTCCAGCAGTTCTAGCTCTAGCTCGGTGAGTTTAATTTGAATATTCAAGGTTTCAGATATTGAAATTTGAGCATTTTAAATACAGTCTACTAAACGTATCATCTTCGAGATTAAAACAATTGAAACCTGAGAAGAAGTGAGAAGGGGCAATTGCTTCTTCATGTATTTGAAGTCATAATGTGTAAATTTTGCCTTTTAGTGTTTGATGATTATCTTGTTGTATAAAATGTAGTCGGAGGACGACGGGCAAGGTGGGAGGAGGAAGAAGAAAGGATTGAAAGTGAAAATAAAGGACAAATTGCCAGTTGGGAAGCACAGAGACAAGGAAGAAGCCGCACACAGCGCCACCATAACCACGGTCGGCAGTACAACATCTACTGCGCCGGAGCACGAGAAGAAGGGTGTGATGGAGAAGATCAAGGAGAAACTACCTGGCCATCACCATAGTCACTAGAAAAAATATAATTTGTGTGTAATTATTAATGTTTATGCTTTGTTTGGTAGCTTGTTTTATTAGTTGCTGGATATGTTTTTGATTGGTATTTGTAGTTGGATGTTATGCTACACAAATATATTCATTATCTATGCTTTTTGTGCTATAATATGTTATAATTTTAATAAAAAAAATTAAAAAGAATATTTTTTTTTTTATCAATACTAGGTCAGGTAAGACGGGTGTTTGTGGGGATTAAAATTACATTTTGATAAAAGTAAATGAATGTGTGATTGGAAAATGGTGAATATATGGATACATTGGTTCTTTCTTTTCTACTGTTGGTTATCCTGATGAAAGATAGGCTTGACGTAACAAAGACTTAACCAGCATTGCAAGATACAAATGCTTGTTCTGATAATATGCCTATGCTTTGAAAATTGAACTCTACTGCATGGCCAGGGTTAAAAACAGATCAAAAAATAGGGGGGTTATTTGTCCCCCCCACCCTATTGGAGGGGGCGCCTTTGGGGCGGGGGCCCACAGGTGCCCCCTCCAAAGGGGGGGACAAATTATAACTCCCCTGTTTTTGGATTTGTTTTCTAACGGGACTCTTTGTTAAAGGGACTAGTTAAATCATGTATTTGAAGAAAAATGACTTTCTCAATATTTGTTGGTAAAATGGCACTCATTAAAAAATAGAATAAATATATGTTATAAAAAGTCCAAAATATCTCTATTATGAAAAGACCCAAATACTTATCCAATCCAATGAAATTTTTCAATTCATCTCCAATCCAATTACCGGGCTCTCCGTCTCTTGTGCTTGCTTCCCCCACAAAATC
>CAIGRS010159898.1:0-10501 GCA_903798395.1 Fraxinus floribunda | reverse complement strand
GTAAATGCTAAAAAATTTAATTATGGTATGGAACCAAATGGAACCGAACCGAACGGAATCGAACCCGAACGGTTCCATAATTATATTTGGACCTGACGGGTCCATTTATTAAATACCCGAAAATTCTGGAACCGAACCGAACCGAACCGACCCACGGACACCCCTAGTTCCTGCAGCGCAATTGGTCTATTTCTAGGGTCAAGCAAAAGTTACAATGATTCCTGTTGTGGTTGTTGTAAGCCCTTATACATGAGATATTTAATCACTTTTGTCACTTGTATTTTTTTTTTACTATTCCCGCCTTTTGTTTCAAATTGAGCCCCGTATTAAAATGATCTTTTTTGGGAAAACGAGTTTTGGAATAGTGATTCTTTTAAGATTGTGCGCTTATAAAGTAGGAAAAAAGTTTCGAGTTTATGAGTAAAATATTTTATAGTGAGAATGTGTAGTTGAAAATAAGTTTGAGAATAAAGAGTTTTGTTTTAATGATTGTCAAAAAGGGGGTGAATTGTCTCCTGTTTTGCTTTCAGTTTGGTTCCAAAACAATGGCCATTGTCACTTACCTAAAATGGACAATATATATATATATATATATTATTTCTTTAAAAACCACTCTTATCTTCCCACCAGCCATGCTCCCATCACACCCAAGATCTGCCACCGTCAACCTTATACCCCACCCCCTAATAGTTAGAAGACAGAGACCACTCAATCTCAAAAACAATGTCAAAATGTCCAAACCTGATTGCAAATATTGAACCTCGGATAGTTATAAAACCCAGATATGATGAAAAAGTGTGAAGCTAATTGATTTGTGATTAGCAGAATTGTTGGAAAAAGGGTGAGTTTGGAGTTCGGTAATTGTTTCTACAAGGTATGGCCTGTTGTTTGACGGTGACGGTTTTATGTTGTTTAGTCCATGGTCAAGTGGGATATGTTTCCGGAGTATCTGCATGATATGAAATGTGTTATTAATCTCCTTGTTCTTCATGATCATTCAATGTAACTTTGCTGCTGATAATTTATGTATAACTTCTTTTAAACAGGTGGTGTCACCTTGTTCCCCTTCTGACAAAATTGGAATTCAGTATAGAGGGAGACTGAAGAAATTCTGCCTATGAAGCAGATGTGTATGGACTGGGTTCCATACATCCCATTGGAAAATAGGTATTAAATCTCTCACTTGTTTTATTATGTTCCGCTTTCCTTCTTCGTTTGGATGACATTTCTGCAATTTCACTGATTAATTTTCATTTGTTGCACTCAGAGAAGGTACAATTCTATTTCCTACTTCCTTTTCTCATTTCCTTCCTATGATATGGAACGAAGAGTACCAGTCAACATGGTTTGACCTACATGAGTACTATGGTTTATTTGTATTTGTTAAATGGTTACATTCATTAAGTATGTTTGACATTACAGTTAAGAAGATTATCTTATTTATCATCGGCATGATAAGACTTATAAATTTTATTGTGATTTTGGCTAGCTTATTTGTTATATATCTGGAATTGAAATCTGAGAACTGAGAAGTGGCTTTATTGTAAAAGTCACATTCGCTTAACTTTTTACCATGTTTTTGATGAGAGAAAGAAAGGGCAATTTATGTTTAATTTCTAAAATTCTTTTGTTGCAGGGACCGTTTGAAACATTTGAAGTTGGAGCGTGTGAAGAATTTTGAGTACTGCCTACCTTGTGAGTGCTATATTTTCCTTTTTTATTTGAGTTTATTTCAGCGCCTTTTTGGTGCATATGAAAAATCAGATTAATAGCAAATTTTGCTATTTTATGCAGTTTCATATAATTAAATATTCTGCAGACTCCCAATTACGATAAATGGTCCTGACATGATTAGACAACCCAAATTTACGGTTTCAATTTTTGCCCTTCATGCCAGATAAATTGACCATTTTACCCTTCCTATTTTCCAATTCTCAGTTCTGTTTGCTGTAAGAAATTAGAGGGGCATTTTGAGAAATAAAAACATACCCTCAAATCTTGGAAGAAATGGAGTCAAACCTGCCTTTATAGCGTCTAATAAACTAAAGAAGTGTAATGTGAAGTAAGCGACAAATTTTTGAATGAAAAAAATGAGTTTTCCTCCACAAATCGCGCTCAACCAGATGCTTAACCCTATTTTTTATGGAAGTTGAGAATGCGCTTAGGAAATTGATATTTGCATCCAGAGAAGGAATTTGATGCAAATGTAGTAATTGCTATGCTGTCTATTTGAGAGCCAGGTTCTATCTGCTGTCTTTCAGCAATTTATGAAATGACCTACACCTCAATTCAATCGAGTATATTTGCGTTTCTCTAATACATTTTTCGTTGTTGTAAATTATTTCAGGCACCTTTCCATTTCTTTATTTTGCAAAAACTTCATTGTATTAGAACAAGAGACATGCTTCAAGAATTTCTCTGGTTATGATTCACAACTAAATTCCTTTTGGAGAAAGTGTGTTGTGTATTTTGCAGATCTATGCGATATCTTGGTTATACTGGTCTCTTGGCCCTTCGGTTTTCAAGTCTTGAACATAGTATGACAAGCACGATCCCGTAAATTGTGAAAACATGCTGGGTTGACAAACTCTATGCAGAATTAACATTGAAAACAAATGATTGTTTCATAATTCAAACATAGCATGAAAACATTCTCAATGCATTTAGAAGCATTCGGTATCAATCATGAGGATTCCTTTTTGAGTAAATCAAAATCTGGATTGCAGATTTTACGTGTGGACAACAATTTTTTGCTTACCATATAATTTATTTTATTCCATTATTCTGGTGGTGTTGAAGAACATGGGACCAATTCGTTATCCATGTTCCTTTTGGTTTCACTTAGAAGAATGTATGACAGTAACTGGTGTTCCTTTTGAGCGTACTTAGTAGAATGTCTCTTATGTCTTTCTTTTGGCAGACTTCTACCAGCCTCTCCAGGAAGATGAACTCGAACAGAGCGCGGTGGTTCAGATCTTATTTCCGATAGATCCCAAGCCAGTAAGATTCTTTTTGTAATATACTAATC
Source organism: Fraxinus floribunda (assembly GCA_903798395.1). Classification (NCBI taxonomy): domain Eukaryota; kingdom Viridiplantae; phylum Streptophyta; class Magnoliopsida; order Lamiales; family Oleaceae; genus Fraxinus; species Fraxinus floribunda. The sequence continues at coordinate 7,473 of CAIGRS010159898.1, read as the reverse complement.
CATAGGCTAATATACATAATTCCATTCTAATTATTATGAGCTACTTGCGTATAACTCTTTTAGAAATCTTAGATGTTGCTTAGGTGAAGAGGCACACTTGTAAGACATATATAACACCAACACATGTTGATTCAGTTTAGGAAGTTGGGTAAACTGTGGCAACAAGATAACTTAGTTTCAACTCTGCTCTTCAGGTTTCTGCGAGTTTGATTGGGAATTTGATGAACTTGAGGTATGCCATTGCAATCAATGATTTTTAGTGGGTATTGGAACAACCAGCAATTTGAAGCTTTTTTTCATGTTGATTCGTGTGAGTGGGATATCCTCTGACTTAATCATATCAAAATGTGTTTAGGAGTTCACGGATAAGCTTATTGAGGAAGAAGAGTTGTTTGCAGATCAAAATGATGCTTTCAAGGTGAACATTCATGACATGGTGCATGTAGCTCATGTCTCAATGCTATAAATCCCTGTAGTTGAATTGACTTTAATATGATTATGAATGGTAGCTTCTTTTTTCCCTTCAGGATTTTTTGAAAGAGAAAGTTTAAGAAGCAAAAAAAGCTAACCGCGAGGTACACTGTTGAAGAGCTCAGTGCAGCAAAGTTCTTGTTGACTACATGTTGAATGTTGCTCTCTCTTTTTGTTTGGTAGAGGCAAGGGAAGCCCGTAGAAAGACCTTGGAAGAAATGAGCGCAGAAACCAACGCAGCATTTGAGAATATGAAATTTTACAAATTTTATCCAGTGTCCTCACCTGATACTCCTGATGTATCTAGTGTCAAGGTAAATATCTGCTCAACATCATCATTCTAGAAGAGGAAAAGTAGTGTTATACAGCCCAAAAAAATTCCTGGCTTCCTGATATGTATTCAGCTCATTTCCCTCACCACCTATATACTGTGTGCATCAAATACAAGGAGTTGCAAGTGGCTTTACTGAGAAAACTACTTTTGCTTATAGTACTGCGATGGGAATTTCAAATTCTAAAATTATATGGCATGGTGAAGTTGGACAATACTTGTTGGGCATGTTTCATCTTTTGGTACTGAAGATTGCATGATTTAACCTGTGATCTGATCTGTTCTACATATAAGGTGCATCCTAGAAATGTCATGGTACAAATGTACCCAGGATGAGTGTGACTATAGAGAAGAATCCAATATATGAGCTATTTGGGCGTCATTTTTATCCTAGGTTCTAAAATAAGCACCACAAAACTTCTTCTTTTCCCTGGTAAAATTCATGACAGAGTTGGTGGAGAGATAAACTTGTGCCCTTTCCACTTTTCAGGTTATATATTCACTTGAGCAGCTTTCTTGATTGCCTCTACTACAGAGCACAAATTTGGCTAGTTTTTAAAGCATCTTTAGTGTTAATGTGGATTGCACTAAAAAGATTGCCACAAAGCTAAATAGACAATGTCTACAGAAGTTACTCTTCGAATGCGACATGTCTAAGACTATGTCTAGTTGATGTGGCGAGGAAAGAAGTAGACTTTGTCAAGAGAACCGTCTAAATGTAGAGGCTCTTCTAGATGGAGCGAGTCATCAAAATTTAATATCTCTCACTTTCTCTCTCCTATTTCTTTTTTTTTTTTCTCATGATTCTTATTTTTTCTCTCTTCTATTTCTTATTTTTTCTCTCATGTTTATTATTTTTGTCTCTCCTACAGAGATAAAATTTGAATTATAGATGAACTCATTGGAGATGAAATTTGAATTATGTTGTCTATTCATTAAATATTAATATGATGTAGACCAGAAGCCTTTCTATTTAGATGCCACTTGGTTTGCAATCCATGGAATGCAATGGAGATGCTCTTAGTGTGTTGTATCCTAATTTTTATTTTTATTTTTTGACGGTTGGTTCTCCGTGCTATTATTTTAACCTCTAACCCTTGCGGCCCAAGTCATCAAGTTCTGAATAGTGCTTATCCTTGTTAGTATTATTTCCAAATATTATTCCTCTGGTGGATTTTTCATGATTCTAGTAAATGGCACTGTTTGAACTAAAATCTAACTTCCTTCTATTTCCCAACTTGCTTTGCAGGCTCCATTTATCAATAGATACTACGGGAAGGCTCACAAAGTTTTGTGAGTGACTTTTCAAGGAGATTTTTTCGTATGGAGAGAATCTATTACCCCGTACCACATGCTTTGCAGTAAATAGGAGCTTCTCAAAGAAATGAAGTTGCAGTACGAAATATCTTACCCCGATTAAAATGTAAGCTTAAAAGAGGTTTAAGCGCAAAAAAAAAAAAAAATGAAAATTTTGATGACTTCTTCCCACCTTGTATTCGCAGGAAATAGAACAATTTTGATTACTTCTTCCACCTTGTATTCACAGGAAACAAAACAACATTGTTTGCTCAATTTTGGTCATAATTTTTAACACTATCAATTTTCTATGCTAGTTCATATTACCACTGTATTTCAGAAAGATTGAACATCGAATGGTTGTAAGCTTATTGCTGACCTCCCCGAAAATAGTTGGTTTTCATTATTACTTAGTGGGCTTTATTTTTCCAAATTATAATGAGGGGAATAGTAATTTGTTGGAGAGTGTGGTTAAAAAAGAAGATTTTTTTTTTTTTACATTTACGTATAATATTATTTTATTGGAGAATATATGGTTGATATGAAGAGAGATAAAAATAAATTTTAATTTAATGAGGGACCCAATAGGACATAACTCAACTTCATTTCTATTTACACTTTGTACATTGTACAAAATTCTGTTTGTACTTTGTGATTTACTTGGTACCACTGGAATTGATATTACAAACACATCAAAGATCATGATTTTACGGATTAGATTTGCTTGTGCATGGACTGTCTGAATCCCACATTTATCTACATTGAATCTCACTTGTGTCATCCCATCAATCCATTGAAGAGAGGTTTCATTTCAAACGCTGTTGAACAAGAGTCTGTTGTGTTATTGTGTCTTGGATGATTTACACATCTGGCTTTTGAGCTCATTACTCACATTGCAATCTCTAGTTGAGACTTGAGAGCTCTCATAGACGCGACATAGTCATTAGAGATGCAAATTTATCGTTAAGCCATTAGCCATTATGCGAGCCACCGAACCATTGGAGGTCTATTGCGCAAAAAGCTATAGAGATTTCAAGCATTCCTAAGACTTGATTTGTTTTTTAATTGTCCTGTAAGAGTGTGTTGACGCATAAAAATGAGGTTCAATTAAATGGTCCAAGGAGTGAAACCCGATTAGGAAATTCAAAGGACATGCCTAAAAAGGCCCAAGACAGAGTTATATAGTAGAGGCCCATCACCGCCCAAGTATACAAAACGCCCAAGCTATGGTTGAATACAACACTTTATGAATATTCAGAGCGACGATGCAATTATCGTCCAAGCCTGCGAAACGCCAGAACATAGGCAAATTGCTATATTAAGCGATGATTACTAAGGCAGTTAAGGGACAATCTCATCATATCCCATGATCCAGGAAACCTCGGTTACAAGCAGTTCAATGGTAAAGGTAATTACAACAATTAAAACGGTAGTTCTATGACAGGTCAATCATGATGAAGAACGTGGGTAGTTACAGGACGACCAGCAGTTTTAGGCAGTTCCACAAAAACAACTGTCAGAGGAGTATAAAAGAGAAGAGAAAGTATAGAAGAAAATACCCCGAATTAAACACTCTTGAACAGAGAATATGTGATTTTCGTTTCCTTTACTTTTATCGATTTTAACTTTCGACTGTTCTGTGTGCTTGCGCCCCTTGGAGGCATTTCACTTCTCACCGATCGTAAATCTTCGTCAATAAAGCACCAATTCTTGGGACTTCATCTCAAGAGGTTTATTCCTTGCACAATCGTCTGAACTCTCTCTCTTAATTGTTAGCAAGGCTCGACTTTCCGCGCAAAATAGAGTGTAACCTCCCAGTCAAAAATAATGATCATATCACAAGGCCATGAGCAAACTAAACCTCTTTAGTGGAATGCAAAGACCAATCAACAGGGGATCAATACAAGTTTTGAATGAACCCTTCACTAAATCATGAAATACAATTCAATTCTCACAGCAATCAAGACACTTTATAACACCTAACAGATAGTATCATTCGACATAATGCGACGGAGACTAGAACTCTGTGTTGGGATAAATAACAGCTATTGACTGTAATAATACGAAAGATGGTATATGACTATGCGAGTTGAGATAAAACAAACATAATGGGGAACAAAATTACATCCTTCTCAGCACTCTTCGTTGTGTGGTATCTATCATCATCATAATCTACGATGTTGGGGCACATCGTGTACATCATCAGACAGACGGGTTTGTGCTCATGCTTAGAGTTGAAGCCTATAAGCAGAAATTTGTACACACGTGTATATTTGGAGAGCAATACTCGACAAGACTAGGCAGTATGATGGACTAGATTGTAAACCCAATGTACCTAATTTCCTAGAATCAATCATTTGCATCTGACATTAATTGCATAATCTTCGATGAAAAATGATTGTTCCATTCACCAGTGCTTACAAAAGGTATAAAACCGCACAAAAATGGGAGAATTAGCAGCATAGCAAAGAACAAAAACCTCCTTATCCAATATGGAAATATTGTGCCATCTTTCACCTTATCCGAGACATTTATAGGCCCGTAGAGAATAAGAAACAAAGTTGAAGCCCAAATATTGCAGAGAAAGTGCAACAAGCATAAAACTTCCCAATACATTAACCAATGATTTCCATGTATACCACATCCAACTCCTAATAGCAGCATTATGAAAGTAATTGGCACAGTCTGATTTGTAGCAGCAGATCTCTGAATAAGCAAAAGAGTAATTGTCCCAATCATTAGTGCGGCAAACAACATGAGTTTTAACTTGACACATCAATAACTATAGCCCCAAGTTGAAAGTTGCCATTGATTTTTGCATCCACCAAGACTTGGATTCCTAGAAGAAAAAAGCAAATGGCATTTTGAGTATCAAAAACAAAGCTGAAACAGCCATTTGAATATGTGGACGCGTGAAGCTGAAGCGGCACAGTGGTCATACACACGTGCGTGCGCGCGCGCACACATACACACACACACACACACACACACACATATATATATATATATAGGGATGAAGCTTCATGTTTCACCGAACTTTATATTGTTCCTAAATAAGTCATTTTTTGATTCAGTCACTTGGGCAAAATCCGTTAGTTTTTCTAATGGAATGTCCAACATGGAAGACATTCATGTTACGTCACATTATTGTCTTACACTTCAAAAAACCCATAAGAAAAATTAACGGATTTTAACTAAGCGAAGGACAAACAAAATGCAAAACCTGCGACCACTTTGAAACAAGGTTAAGTACATGAAACTTCACTTTAGGTGACCAAAAGCATTCTAATCCATCAACTAAATCAATTAATTTTGGCTCTAACATAAACCAAATGCAACTAATCAATTTTAATCCTTCAACAACAATAAGAAACAAACTCCAAGACTAGGTTCTTGCGTGGGGAAAATTAAATCTCCTAACGATTTGAAGTCAAAGTCAAACATTAATTTTAAGTACACGTTCATAACAACTACCCACTAATTATCATCAAATTTCATGGGATCCACTACTCCTTTTGATTGTAATTCCTCACAAACAAGTACTAAGTATGTGGATAGACAATGGGTGATGCTAAGATCAAATTACATGAATAAAAAAATGAACATGAATGTTTATTTATATATCGAGAAAGTCAATTTCCATTTCCAAATGGGTAATTGGGGTTCAGCCAAATCCTGGAAGTGCATGCTATAGTCATAAGAAAATTCTGAAGTGTATTGTGATCCATGAGAAACATAAGCACATCAACAATTTGAATAAAATAACCGTACCTTAAAAGGTGAGCATGATTCTGTAGCTTCCGTCATTATTCTGTGAGAATAAACATAAGCTCCATAGCCAAGGGAGAACAACATGGTGATTAAACCTGAAACTAGAAAGTCTAAGCATTTTTTTGAGCAGCTCCACTTGCCTTGTGTCTAGTAACTGAGTTTTAAATTTTTATACCTTAAAGGATGCCTTTGAAAAACCCATAAATATTTTACATCTTTCCAAGAAATTTGTATCCAAATGGACCGCCGCTTGAGCTTCTTCAAGTTGCAACTTTTTCATAGAAAGACTAATCTCAAATGCTTTTAGGTCATTAGAACGAGTTTGCTCAATTGCTGATTTTTCTAAGGAACTAAGCATCGATTGGTTAACTTCAGAATGAGACGCGGTGCTCTAAGAACAAGTCAACTGCCGACTCATATGTCCATCATGCAGAACAAGCTGCCGATTTATCAAACCCAACGACCTATCCTCTTCTGTATGCTCATGATTGCATATTGGTCCCTCGCTGTTGGTTGTATGTGGAATTGATTCCAAACCATCTATAGTATCAGAGTTGCATACAAGATCTTGTAGTTTGTTATTAGTTGACCATTTCCATTCACATCCGACATTTTGGGAGGATCCGTAGATTAATCTCAAAGTTATGAAGGTACTTCAGAATGAAGTTTCAAAATTCCTCACAAAACCATCAAACTTATCACCTAAAACCTGTCTTAAAACAAGAAATCAAAGAGGAAGAATAAACAAATTCTCGATTTGTCAAGTTAATAAGAGAAATAGGAGAAAGCACATCAGATCACGACAAGAGTTAACATGAAGTTTCAAATAAGGCTTACATTAGCTAGAAATTCTCTGACAGCCAAAGTGCAAATCTACAAGCGCCGATTTAAATTATTAAATGGTAAGACCAAAAGACAAGTATGTTGAGGAAATTTTAAAAGTTGTGGGCTGATCCTTTAATTATGAATGAAGTGTCTTATCAATCAAAATGATGAAATACCTGGATCTAATTGTTGCTCAGAACATTAGCAGCTGGATGATCCAACCATCTAGAGCACGTTTCCTTTTAAGTTTGACAAAAGTGTAAAAGTACTTAAAAGTAACTTTTAAGCTTAGAAAGATATTTTAAGCTTCAAAATTAACCTTTTTCTTTTGGAAAAAAAGTGTTTTCCATTAAAAAAAAAAGTATAAGTAAAATTTAGTTAAAAAATTAACTGTTTTAAAAGTAAAATACTACTCACTTTTTTTTATTAAAGATTGACCAAATATGCTCCTAGTCTTTTAGCTCAATAAATAGGCAGTGAGACATGCACTAAAGTTCAACTAAACGTGCAACAACCTTGTGATGAGTAACTAATTCCAAGGAAATAAATGGATGCGTGAATCAATGAGAAAAAATTGCGACATAATACAAAAGAAGGATCTAGAAAGTACCCTAGTCAAATAATCCACCAATATCTTATCTCCGGATGCATTTTTCCTGTCCTAAACTACTGAATGATAGTACACGTTCTTTTGCTCCACATGAATATAAAAATTGATCAATGTAAGCACTTAGAATTTAAATTAATATCTCTAACAATTAACAAATTCATCATCTCCC
>CAIGRS010159895.1:0-15227 GCA_903798395.1 Fraxinus floribunda | reverse complement strand
TTGAGTTTAATTTGGGTGTGAAAGTTGTACATGAATGTAATGACGTGTTCGTTGGAGAAATCTTAGCTAAATAATGAAAAGTTAAATATTTGAATACTTTTTCATATTCCATTTTTACTAAATAAAAAACAGTATATAAGGTTAATAAAAAATTGAATAGTAAATCTAAAATATTTGTTGAAAAGTGGGTGTGTAGCATAATTTCCTCTTTGAAGAATTCTATTACTATACATGTTTATCTCTCTTTTAAACAAAGCTCTTTACTTCTTATATTCATTTTCTATCATACATTTATATAATAAAATATTTTACACGTAAATTCATATTTTTCCTTACTTTGTAATCATAAATTTTTCAAAAATCACTATTCAAAACTCTATTTTTTTAAAATAATAATCATCAAACAGGAACCTAATATTTTATTCCCTCTTTTTCCAAAGTGTACATCTGTAAAAATTTAGAGATCTAAAAAGGCTACGTTTTTTCTCCTTCACGGTAAAACACTAAAACTAGAGGGTCTCTCGAATAATCTGGACCTTAATCGTTGAGTTGATCATATAATGTCAATGATGGAGCCCAATAAACCAGTTGTTTGCAGAAAATGAAAGAGAACAGAACATTTGTTTGACCCGAGTTGAGCCACTAAAATGTAGTCTCCTTTTTGAGTTGATTATACTAGATCCAGTTTTTTAAATAGCGAGAAATAGCGCCGTTATAGCGCGGAGCGTGGCGAAAACGTTCCGCTTCGGGGTATTCAGATAAAAAAGTAGTTAACCTTTTTTGTTGACTGCTATAGCTGGATTAAGCGTCGCTATAGCGCACTTAAGCGCGTCTTATCCCCTTTTTTTTCATAATTTTTTTTTACATAAAAATATATTTAATGTCTTAAAAATAATTAAAATAATATTAAAATAATATTAAAAATACGAAACGCATTATGACGCTTATTCTTCGCATTGACACGCTTAATCTTGTAATTCTTGATTCTCGACATCGATGCTACACAACGCTTTACGCTTTTTAGAACATTGACTAGATCCAAATGTGCGCACACATTGACATGTAATTATGTCCATAGCTAGGGAGTATATATATATATATATACATTGAGGTTGACACCGTGTGATGTGTCAAAATTTGTGTCTTGATTATTTGAAGTGTTGTTAAAATCAACGTATAAAAAGTTGTCATCTCAGCATAATGTCAAACTTGATGTACGTGTAGTAAAATTGTATTTTTTAGCTCAAGTTTGACTCTTATTCTTAAAATTTATTTTAACCACATATTTCATCGTATTCACAACATTTCAACCGTACATTTTATTAACTTTTATCAAAATCTACAAAATCAATTTGAGTTTTATCTAAACCAAACAAAAACTTAATGTGAGATTGCAAGTTAAGACGTCATGAGTTATATTCCCAAATAGGAAGATTTTAAATTAAGCTTCCACAATAGATGTTTCAATATAATTCTAATATTTCTTTCCCTTTCTTTACCTCCAGTTAGTTTTAGATTCTAATGCTCATCGGGTTTTGAAGTAGTATTTCATTATATATATTCACGATTGTAACCCTATTGCAACGCTATTAAAAATATAAGTGTAATATTATTCGACACGATTATGTCATCAAAATACACAGTGATTACATTTTTAAAGTGATTTTATGTATGTGAACAAGCCATTAGAATGCATAAAGCTTGGCGCAAGACAGGGATTCGAGATGATTAGTTCTAGGAAAATTCACCAAGTTCTTTCAAGACGAATAATATACGAGTAAAGAAACTAAAAATCACTAAAAACAAGCGAAAATACAAAAGAATTGGGTTGGCAGCCCTTTTTGTCTTTCAGATTGTCTTCTCATTGCTATATTCTTACAAAATAAAAAATTGATTCAACAAGTTACTCATTCCTCAATCTTTTTTAATTAAAATAAAATTATAGTATTGAGAGAATTGTTTGTTAAAAATAAATTTTAAAGGATACCTAGCAAACGGGCTTTGCAATTCGGATCCAAGTATCTGACCAATTTTTTTAGAACATTGGAAAAATTTTATTTTCAAAATATACATTCAGCGTTTTCGTATACCCTTAACTTCCCACCTTATCTCCTATCCTTCACTCTGCTCTTTGCTCACAGGAAGCTCTGAAAACCAACAATGTCGAACGAGGAAGAGACCCAATCGGAACTCAAATACCCAGAAGATGAATCCGAATCCGAATCCAAGTCTACCCCTTCGGAATCCTCTGACGACTCGGACTCCGACTCTGACGATGAACCACTATCCTACACCCGGCCCGGAGGCACCGCCCAGGAAACTGGACCCGACGACTCGGACTCCGAAAACACCGCGGAGTCCAACATCCGCCGCTTCACCAAGGTACTCAACTCCAAGCGCCTTCGTAAAGAACGGGAAGAGGAAGAAGAAGACTACGTCTATCACGAGGACCTATTTGATTTCCCCAGGGACCCAGAGAACTGGAGGGAGGAGGACTTGAAGGAGCTCTGGGGAGATGCTCCAATTGCGATGACCAAACCTGGGTGGGATCCGAATTGGGTTGATGAAGAGGAGGTGGATATTATTAGTGACGAGATAAAGGCTGGACGTGACCCGCCCATTGCTCCATTTTATGTTCCGTACCGGAAGAGTTTTCCGGTGATTCCGGATAATCATTATGATATTTCCAACCCCAAGGCGGTGATTGAGGAGTTGGATAGGATCGAGGAGTTCTTGAAATGGGTTAGCTACATTTTCGCAGATGACAGCTCGTAAGTACTTTAGCTGCAAATTTATATTGGAGAAGTTTGAAACTTTTGTTCTTATCTTTGGATGGTTTATTATGGTGCATTTTACGCTACTTTTTCTTCTTGCAACTGAACTAAGTTTTGATTCCATAAAGACAAGAAAAGAACATTCTGGGTTTTTTCAGCATTTCTGCTTTAATATTCATATCTAACACTTTTCATTTTGCAGCCTTAGTTTTAGAGATTATCTTAGTGTTGAAAAGTTCAATTTGTTCAGGCTTTGTTTGTTCAATGTAGAACTTTTTTTTTTGGTCTGTTATCGAAGTTAGAATTATGGAAAACACGTTACGGGTAAATGCTGCATCTTCCATCCTGTGTATGCTAATGGCACCTTCACTTTCTATAGTAGTAAAAAGTAGCCTCCACTTCCTTGGGCCAGAACTACTACTGTTGTGCCATAGCACAACCCCAACTACCACCTTAATTGTAACGTATTCTATTAACTGTATCAATCAAACCCCAGATATGAAAAGGAACTCTTGCTTTTTCACATAATAACTAAATGGAGCCTCAACAAAAAGTGTTGCGGTGCACATCATTTTATTATTGACCAAATGAAGCCTTAATGCTATCTGTGCTTTGATTAGAGGAAGGATTGATTAGGATGCCGTTTGGTTTCTATTGTAAGTTTGGTGAAGTTTAAAATACAGTTTGATGTGCATGATAATGATGTTATAACTGTTGTATGGAAGATCGAGAAAGCAAGGTCTAACGACTAAAGCATTCACTTCGATGTTTCTGCTGCATCATAATTCAGAGACTGAACCATTATCACGATGGAAGATTGAAATCTTGTTTCTTTTATACTACGTGTTAGAAAAGTGCATTTACTTTTTATTATGTGATAGTTTGGTAAGATTTTATTGATTTAACTCTACTTTTATGGTATAATCTAATCATTTTTAGAGGTTATATTATTAAGTTCCAAGTTCACATTATTTGGTGTTTCATTTATTTAAAATGGCTGGTTGTTTTGATTCCTATCAGTTGCAGTTTTCTCGATATGCTATTGAAGTATTGATTCTGTAGTAGCATTCTAGCGACTGGTGCAAGATATCTGTTTCTAGATCCGTGACTATAGTCTTTAGATTACTATGGGTATCTCAAAAGTCACTTGGATTTGAAGTTCTTTTTCCTTCTTTTTTTGAAGGAAAAAAAAACTCTGCTGCCTTGCTTCCTTACAATTATAATGGGTTACGTTTTTTAATTTGCATGAGTGTCTGAATTCCCTGGATAATGATTGGTCTTGTTAAAATATTAGCTAAAAGTTCCTGGCGCTTAAAAAGTTTATTTGGTTCATGCTCTTTTAGTGCATACCATTACTAGAGGGAGGTTAGGTATGGATTTACTGGGACGAGTGAGGATTTTGGTCTATCGTTCTATGTACTACATTCTTCTTCCATACTATANCACTTAAAAAGTTTATTTGGTTCATGCTCTTTTAGTGCATACCATTACTAGAGGGAGGTTAGGTATGGATTTACTGGGACGAGTGAGGATTTTGGTCTATCGTTCTATATACTACATTCTTCTTCCATACTATATCTCGAGCACTAATGAATTTTTATTTTTTCAAAGGTATGAAGGCACTGTTTGGGATGACTTGGCTCATGGTAAAGGTGTTTATGTCGCTGAGAGAGGGCTGGTCAGGTTTGTTAACATAGTTCCTGCAATACTTTTTTGATGTGATTACAACTTCAAATGTGCAAGAATGTGCGGTCTTTGATACCCGCTCATGAAGACTCTTCTAACTTCATATCAAATGTCCACATGTGCCTCATAAGATGTTCTTAAGAATTCATTGTGGCTTGTAGGTATGAAGGAGAATGGCTTCAAAATAACATGGAAGGTCACGGGGTTGTTGAAGTGGAAATTCCCAACATAGAACCTGTGCCCGGTTCCAAGTATATCTATTGCTGCTATATTAACTCCTTATATAATTAATCAACAGTTCAAACCGTAGGAGATTTATAATATCATTTGGATAATTTTTGTCCTATTTCCCAGGCTCGAAGCAAAGATGCGAGCTGAAGGGCAAATAATTTCAAGAGACTTTATGTCCCCTGAAGATAGAAAATGGCTAGAGATGGATATCGAAGATAGTATGTTTTTAGCCAATGGAAATTATGAAATACCTTTTTATGAGAACGAAGAATGGATCAGACAGTTCGGAAAGAAACCGTAAGTTTCATGTTCAATCCAAGAGCTGACGATTGCACTAACTCCTCCCTCTTTCACCGTACCTATAACTCCTCCCATATCTTTTCTGGTGTACATATTCTGCAAGCTCGCATCTTGTTATTGCGCAATCATTGAATCTGTCATTGTAGTGTTGTTATTTTTCAGTGTTGATCGACTATTGAGACGTCCAATTTGAATGCTTTGAGTAAACGTGGCACCACATTTTTATATTGCCTTGGTGGTCATTCCTTTTAACACTTGTTCCAAGTGCTTTATTGGTTATAGAATTGGCTGTAGCTAATTTCCATGAGATACAGAAGTCCATTACGCATGATATAGCTTTAAGAAAATGTTTTATTACACATCTGAGTTTCTTTTATCTCTGAAAGGAATTAGGAAATGATAATAAAATACTTGCTTCACTTTTTTGAACATGCTTGTTTGGGAGAAATTATAATGGGATTATAATAAAAGGAGTAGTTGGGTCCCATGAAATGTGTGGATAATAAGTGGATGGTAGTTGTGTTTAACTTTGACCTTTTAAATTATAATGGGATGATAATTTCTCCCAAACAAGCACTTATGTTTAATAGCTAGGTTCTTGGAAGGTTTATGTAGATGGATGTAATATCAGCATCTTTGTATTCCTTATGAACACTGAGAATGAATTTGGAGTCTACCTCAAGAATATATTTCGAGTTTGAATGAAAACGCTTCTCCTTTTGAATCCATTAATAAAAGTTATAAATTTTCTAATATGAGGGGTGCATAAACTTCACTTCCATTCTTCATTTGCTGCTTATAGGGATTTACATTATCTTTTCACATTTTTTATGTTAATATAAATGCCAGGGAGAAAGGCCGATATCGATATGCCGGTCAATGGAAGCATGGGAGAATGCATGGTTGTGGCGTCTATGAGGTCAACGAGCGTACAACATATGTAAGAATATGAAAGAGGCTAAAGTTGTTTCCTCCTGACTAGTGATCATTTCTTTTAACAATAGTGCACTTGTATTGTCAAATGTGCAACAAGTTGGATGGATTTATTTCTCCGATTATCACTTTCTCCCAATTCTTTTTACGTACTTGAAAGCACCTTGTCCTCAATGTTTGTAATTCTTTCTCCTATTTATAATTTTTTTAATTCAATAAAAATGGATATAGCTTCGTATATGTTTGGGCAATGCATCACAAACTAGTTTCTGTACTTTTCAGGGACGTTTTTATTTTGGAGAGCTTTTGGAGAATCCACATGGTTGCAATGCAGATATTTCCGCGGTAATTTTAGAATGTTCTCTCCGTTCTCTCATCTCTCTCGGCTTTTTACCAGGTGGTGGTGAGAAACACTAATAGTATGTTATCTCAGATGCATGCGGGCATAGCAGAGGTAGCTGCAGCTAAGGCTCGGATGTTTGTCAATAAACCTGATGGAAGTATGTTGCATTCTCTTTTCTTTTTCTCACTCATAAGTTTCTTCTTCCGGAGGACACAGATTAGCTAGTAAAAAGTTTATGTTGTTGGAGAAGTAATCATTGAAGCAAACTTTTTAACCTATTGAAGTAGAGAAATTTAATTTCTAATCAAATTCAGTACTGGTTTGCCTTCTTGCCTATCAAGATGAGTCTAAATTCCTAGCTGAAAAAAATGTCCTAATAGATAGAATATGGAAAAGTAAAATTGGGATGATATGAAATTAAAATATATCAATGGCTGTTAGCTATGACACATTAAAATAATAAATGAATTGCATGTTTTCTAGATTTCACCTGGCCTGTGGTATTGATTTTGGAGGGCTGTCATGCTGGTTAAAGATCACATCATTAGCTAATGCCTTGATTCCCTTTGGTCGCAGAGTTTTCAACTGAGTTGATTAGGATGAACATTTAATTGCAATAGTTGTTAGCCTTAGCTATGACACACTAAATAATAAATGATCAAATGTTATATAAATTTTTGGGTGGCCTGGGGTATCGATGTTGGAGAACTGTCACGCTAGTTAAAGCTCACATCATTAGCTAATGCCTTGTCGCTTTGGTCCCGGAGTGTCTTCAACTCTGAGTTGATTAGGATGAATATTTTACTACACACCAAAATAATAAATGAATTAGATATTTTATAAATTCTCACCTGGCCTGGGGTATAATGCTGGAGAACTGCCATGCTTGTTCAAGCTCACATCATTAGCTAATGCCTTGATACCCTTTTGTCATAGAGTCTTCGACTCCGAGTTGATCAGGATTTTTCTCCAATGGCTGTTAGCTATAACACACTAAAATAAAATAACGAATTGGATGTTTTGTAAATTTTCACCTGGCCTGGGGTATAATGTTGGAGAACTGCCATGCTGATTAAAGAGCTTTAGAGTTGAAAATGAAAGAGGGCCATTAAACCTTTTCCAAATGCTTGGGGCCAATGTTGAATTTAAAATTTGACTAAGCAGGCTAACTTAGATTGTGAGATTTGACACTCTTCAGGGCTTGTTTAGGCACTCATTTATATTATGTGTTTTCCCTCGAGGAAATAAAAAGAAATAGAAACAATTAATAAAGTCAGTGACCTGTACATATTACGAAGTCATGATGAATGTTATCTTTCTTCTCTCATGCTGCAATTGTTGGAGATTGCAGTTAGTGTATGTAGGTTCTTAGTGTAGTAATTAGAAAGATGCGGGATGGATGGTGATGGCCTCTGCAGCAGCAACAGCACCGGTGTGGAGAGAGAGCATGATTGCCTGTTATTATGGTGGAATTTAAATGACAGTTTTTATGAGACCACTTGGTCGTTGGTTCATTCTGCGTGAATTCCTGATTATCTGCAGATGTTGATTTAATCGTGATCAAAAGGGAATTTGAACCTGCACGAGTCCAAAGGATACTTGTGCTTGCAGTTATATTAAATGTTACTTACAACGTGCCTGTGCAAGGGTGCTTAACAAAATTAGAATATTTTGATCCTATATACCGATTTGTAATATCTGTGGTACTTTAGATATGGACATTTCCACTTGTACATCAAAATGGTGTACATTAGGGACTACACCCCCTCACATGGGGGTTGATGTACCAGAAGCATTGTCCTTTAGATATAGTCGCTTTCTCATCACCATGTTAGCTTGTGAGGTGAATACCTCTGAGAACTAAATGGGCAAATTTTCTCTTTAGCTTCAATAAGAGGTGCGCTTCTTGTTATATTCTAAGCTGGAAGGTTAATCTACTTTGTAGATTGCCCACGTAAATCTATCTTAGAAATGTGCAGTTCAATATGTCAGCAGTAAGTTATGCTTTTAACTTGAGAGAGAGAGAGAGGAAAAACATATCTGTACATGCATTTCCAGATAGTGCCCCCTTTTCACTATTTTTTTGTTAAATTTGAGTGGTACAAAAATTTTGTCAAACGTATACAATTATGGGATTTATTACTTAAGCTATGTTTTACCCACGCAGTGGTCAGAGAAGAGAGGGGTCCATATTCCGATCCTCAACATCCCTACTTCTATGAGGAAGATGAAGTGTGGATGGCACCAGGCTTTATCAATCAATTTTATGAAGTAAAAACCAAACAATGATAAATTGATGATTATGTAGTTACTGCTCTATTCAGGAATGTTGAAAGACGTGTTTATGATTGCAGGTTCCAGACTATTGGAAAGTGTACGTCCATGAGGTGGATCAAGAGAGAGAGATGTGGCTGAACTCATTCTATAGAGCTCCATTACGGCTACCTATGCCTGCCGAGCTTGAATACTGGTGGTCTAACGGTACTAAATACAAATTTTTCTTAACTCTTGGTTTATTCATTATTTATGGTCTTGGTTTCTATTCTAACTCCATCACGGGTTTACAGAAACTTTTATATAGTTACCTGCCTTCAGTGTACATAAATTTGGATTATGTTAATTTGTGTTTGTTTGATCAGATGAAAAACCAGAATTTCTTCTCATTAATAAAGAACCAGAACCTGATCCCGAAGATCCATCAAAACTCAGATACACTGAGGATCCCCTAATCGTACACACTCCAACAGGAAGAATTATCAACTATGTGGATGATGAAGAACATGGCATCCGCTTATTTTGGCAACCTCCTCTAAAGGAAGGGGAAGATATCGACCCAGACAAGGCTGAGTTCCTACCCCTTGGGTTTGATGAGTTCTATGGACGAGTAGCAAGTGTCAAGAAGGGCAACTGGTGGGAGTCTCTTGTATCAGCTGTAGAAAATGCTTGTAGACCAATGGTGGACAAATTGGAGAAATGGACTGAAAAAAAGAAGAAAGACAGTGAGACAAAGGTAGAGCTATTGAAGAAAGAACTTGAATTGATGGAAGCTGAATTGTCTCTGAAGGAGGCCATGGAAGACTTGGATGAGGAATTAAAGAGAATGCAGAAAGAAGCGGAAAAGAAAGTAGAACATGGGCTTGATGAGGATGATATTGTATCTGAAGAAGTAAGCCCATTAGAGAAAACTTACAATGAGGAAGATGAGGAGGAAGAAGAAGATGATGTTACCCCTTCGAGTTTTGGATCAATTGAAGACCAAAAATCGGTAAACAGTGATCAGAAGGGAAATAAATCTGGGAAGTCAACATTTGCAGCATCCTCCTTATCATTTGCTAGTTCTGGCCTTCTCTCAACGGTAAGTATGAAATATCCTTGAATTTGATTGGCCCTTTACTATTTTCATGCTACAGTGTTTCCTTCTTGTGGTGGGGGTGAGAAGTCAATATTTCTCTGAGAAGCTAGATCAGTTATTTAATTCACTCCACTTTCTCCCTCTAAATTCAGCCACTTCAAATTCTAATCAACATAATCATTATGCTGTACAAATTCTGGTTTTTTTTCCCCACTACTATAAATTTGGATGTTGCTCCTGACTAATATCATGCAAAATTAAAGTTCCAAATTAATAATTTTGTCCTTTGATGACAGGTTCCATGGAAGTTACAGCAGTCATATTTAAGGTGGAAGGAGGGGAAACTTCAACAGCAGGCGGCTCCGTCGACTATTCCATCATTCCAGTCTTATCAGCTTCCTTCTGAGAGATCGAGTCCAAGTTCTGTCAGCTTTCCCCTTGCGACTGGCAAAAGTTGGAGAATGAGATTTGCGCTGCAAACAAATCATCGATGTGAACCCATTGCCAAGATGCATTTCAGAAATCACTTGAAAAGGAAAGGTTCATTAGAGAAAGGAAGAGATTTAGTGCACAAGTTAAACATATTATCCTTGCATACCCCAATTTTTATTTAGTTTCTAACTTTTCAATCTCTTGACAGGATCGGTTTTGTAGTTCCTGCGGTCAATTGTTGTTCCTTTTGAGCTAGCTTTTCAATATACATAATGTTTCACTTCAATTGAGTGAATGTCCTATGGTTTTGCCTGACTCGAGACATTGAGGTCAGCAAAGAATCTAATATGAAATTGTTCTGAATTTTACACAGTTTTGAATATGTTACCATGCATTATGGATTGTGTGGTATGCTGAAAGTTGAAATAGTGAAGCAACTGGAATAAGCTGAATCCGAAAATCAACCTGTCTGCAGACTTATTCGCTACTACTAACTCAAAACCAAATATCAACCTTTCTGACTGGAGTCCGTTGAAGAGTGCAATTTAAGTCGTATCATCCTAAGGCACTGAGCATATTGTGGTATAACATGAATTGGAAAGAAAAAAAAAGTGTAAATGCTTTCAAATTTAATTTGACAAGCTTAGTTTGTTTTGATCGTGTATCGTGCAATTCCATTGCCTCAACGGATAAGCGAATTATGTACAGCATAGTAATGCCTCTAAACCAAATTAGGACAAGATTTATAGCTAGCAAGACAAACATGTATGAGGATGCTGCTCTGTTGCTTGCACGTCCCATTTTCTAATCTTCAATTCATATAAATTTTGGGAATAATGAAACAAAAATGAGTCCCATCACAATGATGCTTTGATTGCACAAATACCATCATACCATGACATGAAAGCTCAACAAGGAGCAAATGAGCAATCAAATATTAATGGAACTCAACTATCCAACTAGTCAGAAGAAAGGTTCAATAACAATCATTTTAAACCCAATCATTGGACTTCTGCACGCATGCACGCACACGAAAAAAAATAAAATAAAATAAAATTACACTTCTAAACGAATGCACGGAAATTGGTCCATATACCATCATATAATTTGGCCTCCAGACCAAATATCAAACAATCACTTTTTATTTTGGGCTGAAAATTTTGATGTTTCTATGACATTTCAACCGTGATATTTCTTGTTAACTTTTAAATGCTCTAAACACAGTAGTTGATTCAACATTTTCCAGAATCTGGGTAGGACACCAGCTTTATCTAGCTTGTTTTTGAATAAGGTTCTGCTCAAAAGCTGTCAATAAAGCCAAAACTCTTGACATGAGCAACAAGGAAAATAGTTTCATATATTAATGTGAACTTGCATGGTGTGTTTGCTTAAGAATTTCAAGCAACTAGCAAATCACTTGCATTCTAACCCTATTATAGCACTCATTAACAACAATTTTAGATCGAAAATTGTAAATTGAGTTTCTCGTGTTATTACCACTTTTTCAAACACTTCCAGACCTCCCAAGATTTTTATGGACAACAATATCTAAATGCATTCCACTAAACCATGCAGCAATCAAGAACCTATGGACAACATTATCTGAACATTTTAAACTATACAACAGTCAAGAATCGAATTTCTACAGTATCTTACTACAGAACTTTTTAATCAACATTTTCAAGACCTCCAAAGAATTTCATGCACAACATTCTCTGAACACGTTCCATCAAACTATGCAGCAAGAGTGCTATTCCATAAGTCAACAAGCTATAAGAAGCGGCTATTTTTATTTTGTTTAGAAATTATAAAATAATGTCACGTTGAGAAAGGCTTCAATTCATTCCAGAGTATTGAATTGAATTGCACAACAAGAAGTTCCCTGAGTGTTCAAATATAGCCTAAAATTGCTGAACAAATGAGCTTAATGTGTTAGAATTATAAATATAGTAAGAATTGCATCTATGTACTAACAAACTGATGAAAAATTTACTTAATTTATCACTTCAAAAACTTGTACCATTAAAAAGTGTAGAAAAAATTTAGAAAACAGTCAAAAAAAGGAAAGGAAAGGAAAGAAGGATACGATCGCAGTGGGATTCGAACCCACGACCTTTAGATTCGGAGTCTAACGCGATATCCACTCCGCTATGCGATCGGTTTTGAAGAAAAATCAATAAAAAAAAATAAATATATTTGCAAATATGCTTGAATTCGTATGCTCTGAAGAAGAGACGAAGAATAATTACACGAAACAGACAGATCAAAGAAAAAAGCAACTGAAAAATCAAGACGAGATCTACATGAAGCAAATCGATACGAATACATACAAAAATGCATCAAGTAAAATTACCGTGATTCAGTCATTTAGAGAAATATATATTTTGAGGTTGATAAGCGATCCATAATTCATTCTAGATTGCAGATTTGCACCTTGCCAATCTCAGAAGAGATAGAGAGGGAGAGGAGCTGAACCCCCAACGATTTGATTGTTCGTTTTACTAACTGGGGGGAATGGTTAACAAACTGTCGATCAATTAATTGTAGGTTTTCTGGGCAGGACCAACCAATTAAAAGGCCCTAGTAACAATCGAAATTGGGCTGCTCAGATCCAACAACGATAGCCCGACCCATTGATTTTTTCTTTTTTAGTTCAATTGGATTGGGTTGGGAGATCAAATTTTAGGTCTGATTAGGTTGGGTTCCAGGTTATCTATTAAAATCCAACCCAATCCAATAAACTAAAAAATATTAAAAAGAAAATTAGTACTTAAAACCTATTAACCTAATGATCAAAATTCTCCTTGACCTTACGTCTCTTCTGCCTCTCATTGCTGCTCGTCCTTTGGATTTCTGAACTCGATTTTTTACTAAACACTTTAATTGAAGAAGAAGATTTACATTTTTAGTATTTAGGTTAAATTCATTTTATTCAATAAGAATAATATGCAGATATTCAACATTTATTTAGAGACTTAGTAGGCATGGCAAATTCAATTCATCAAGTGAATCATCACTCCACACCATCGTCAATCGATCAAATTTGAAGAATGTATGAGCGACCAACATGGTCGTCCTAGAATACCATAATTAGTTGGCTAGAATATGTGACATATGTCCCATCTTGCTTAATGGATCTAGTCGACTATGCCATCCAGGATTGACTCCGAAAGAGACAAGATCAAATTGGGACGATTGATGAGGCTAAGGGATGCCTAGTAATGCAAAAAGTTGGTTCCTAGACCACTACTTAGAGGAGCTCATATGCACAAGACTTTTATCTAACTTTGAGCATCAAAATTCAATAAAATGACACCGAACTTAAAGACAAGTATCAAATTCAAGGATTACATCAGCAAAAAATCGCGATGGTAAATTTTAGGTATTTCAATAACTGTACCGTTGTGTGTTATTAATTGTTAAAATATGTTAAGAAATCTGATTAGTGGCTGCCACTCAAGAGGTTGATTTGTGAACCAAAACAATGGAAAGATGACTAGACTGTTGACAGGTGACACTTAGGGCCCAGTTTGCGTGCTTTTTTATTTTTGTTTTTGTCGAGTTTTTTTTTTTTTGAACTCTTACGTTTACGAGGAAACTATCTTAATTTTTGTTTGAAAATTAACTTTTAAAAGACTTTTTTATTTTGAAAATGTTCTTAAAGGAAGGACGCATTGGATCAATTTCCTCTATAACTTCTTCTAATTAGAAGAAGTATTTTCATAAAATTAATCAAATGAATCTCAAAAACTCCTTTTAAATTCTCAAAAATCATACCAAACATGTCCTTAATAGGTTACCGTGGACTGTGTGGCCTATTGCAGCATAGCGTGTTTGGTGTAGATTAAAATCAGATTTTAAGTAGATTGCGATAGAAGTTTTTGAAATGTGTGGTTGAAAAGATGTGGGATCCATGAAATATGTGATTGATATTGATTATTTAACTTTAATTTAAATTAAAATCTGACTCAAACAGACCCTAAGAAAGTAACTTCAGAAAAAAAAAAATGTAACTAAAAGACAGACGCCACGGTAACAACAAAAACTGATTGTGCCTAATTATTGTGTTGAATTCTCGAATATAATACTATTAAGACATGGCGTCTACGGTATCAACAAAAATTGTTCAATGTACTAAAAATCAAAGTTTACTTAGAATTATTGGACTCCTTCTGCAGTGTTGAAGAGTCTTGATAGAGATTGCAAGACAGAATTAAATTTGATGAAGGGACAAAGAAGGTTGGCTAAGAGAATAATTGTCAATCCTGCAGTCTATACTTAAATGCTGAGAGCTGAGAACAAGACTGCTGTATCTATCTTTAGTTGTTTCATTAGGTAGGTGAGATATGAAAATTATCGAATAGAGTTTTGATTATAGATTTCAAATCGCATTTTTTGGGATAAGTTCATTTTAATTATTATATCGCACATTTTAGATTGGAACATGATCGATGGTCCAGATCACACCATATCTAAAAGTCTCGACTATTTAATATGCACATGTTGTACTTGAAGAGTTAACTCTCAATCGTCTTACAAAATGAAAACCCTTTTCAATCCACACATTTATGTATAAATTACAACAGCTCGAACATACAACCTCAACTCTGGCTAACGAGAAAACAATGAGAAGAAATTAAATACCCCAAAAGATCTCGAGAGTGAATGCATAAAAAATAAAATTAGACTATTGCGTTCATCAAACTACGCATCAAAATAGGCCTAATCATATACTTTATAAGCTTCTCATAAATTTCTTCATCCTTCTCCTCGAATTATAAACTAATGCACATAGATCCAAAACTTCTATTGAATAATTATCTTTATTTTATATCTCAACCTCATTTTCTTATAAAATTAATAAATAGAATCAAAACTATTTGCATTTTGGACAATAAACCATATTATCAAAGTTCAATAAAGTGTTCCAATGAAATAAATGTAAGAATTGTTGGATTTTAAATATTATTGTACTTTTTTTAATGTGAGAGGGTGGCGGTAGGGTGTTGGAATATAGCCACCCTTAGATGTAACCTAGCCTACAAGGAGCCATTAATTTGGACGTTTCCATATCATTATGGAACGATCCTACTCCCGCACCTCCACCAGTCACTAAATTATTGGTCTTATATTATCCCAGTTAAAACTCATATTATTTTTATTTTTAATTCTTTTT